>CAUYPK010103270.1:0-55632 GCA_963574355.1 Loris lydekkerianus
TCCTTGTGGTCTCAGCTCACCTCAGTGGTGTTGATGTGCGATCTCCAACCTTCTCTCCTGGTATAGCTCGAATCCTCCAGGTTACTTACTAAATTTCCATCCTTTAACTCTCCTTCTGGAAGGGAGCCTCTGTGAGAAGCTGGCTTCAGCCCGCCATCTTGTCTCCCCCCCCTCCCCACTATTTCTATCCTGTTATACCTTTTCATTATCTACTTAAGGAGAAAAAAAAAAAAAAAAAAAAAAGATTTCTGAACAAGCATAGAGTATTGACCATAAATACCAGGTTTATATTTTCTAAGATAAGAAACTAACATGGTGGAACTACCAGTGAATAAACATTAATTGTTGGTGACATATTTTCTATAGTGGATGGCACAAAAATTCTTCAAGTGAGAAGTTTCAATTCACTGGAAAGACTGTGCTAAAATTTAGATTGTTACTAAAAGGACAAAAATTATCCCTATTTGGTATTGTATTATTTGAAAAAAGAGAAAGAAATATTAAGAGATGGGAAAATTGTGTTTTATGTGTTTATTTGAAATAATGAAATAGTGTTTTTAACTGTATAATGGAAATGCAAAGCTATTTTTTTAACATAGGACTTTTCGTTGTTGTTTTAAAGGTTTAAGAGATATTTTTCCCCAACTTGACTTTTATTTACTTACTATATAAACATATCTGCCAGAAATTTTCCATTTGGGGTAATAATTTTAAGTTTAGTATTTTTTCCAGTCTTTATTGTCACATAATAATGTCCATAAATATATGTATCTGTCTCTGTGTGTCTGTTTTATTTTATTTATTTATTTATTTTTTCTGTCAGGTCTCTCTCAACTTTATTTATTTATTTTTATTTTTTATTTTTTTATTATTAAATCATAGCTGTGTACATTAATGCAATCATGGGGCACCAGACACTGGTTTTATAGACCGTTTGACACATTTTCATCACACTGGTTAACAAAGCCTTCCTGGCATTTTCTTAGTTATTGTGTTTAGACATTTACATTCTACCTTTACTAAGTTTCACATGTACCCTTGTAAGATGCACTGCAGGTGTGATCCCACCAATCCCCCTCCCTCCGCCTACTTCCCTCCTCCCTCCCCTCCCTTTCTCCCTTCCCCCTATTCTTAGGTTATAACTGGGTTATAGCTTTCATGTGTGTGTGTGTGTGTGTGTGTGTGTGTGTGTGTGTTTTAAAAACACTGTTAAAATAATACTGCTTAAAAATTCATAATGATTACATTTTCCTACTTTTTACAAATGAATTACACAATTGTATGAATTGTTGAAAAATTCTTCTATTGAAATATATTTTAAAATGTTTAGAATTATTATTTAATATCTGAAAGTAGGAAATGTTAGAGTGGAAACAGAGGAAGAGAAAGAATTTGTGATACCCAGGTATTACAGTGCCTGAGGTAGGCAGCCTCTAAGATGGCCCTGCGATCCCTACTTCCTGATACTTGTGTGCTATTCACCCCCTTTGAATGTGGGCTACACATGTCAGCATACTTTTAATGAACAGAATATGGCGAAGTGATGTGATATCATTTCTAAGATTAGGTTAGGAAAACACTGTGGCTTTCTTCTTGGATGCACTCTCTCTTGTTCTCTCTTGGATTGCTCATCTGAGAGAATCCAGCTGCCCTGATGTGAGGCATTCCTACACCAAGACCCAACAGAGTGAGCCCGGAAGTGGATTCCCATCTTTCGTCTTGCCTTCATATAAAGTTATTGCCCTAACTGATCCCTTCACTGTCGCCTCGAGCCAGAGGCACACTTGTAACCTGGACCCATATTTCTGACTCTTAGAAACTGTGAGATGACAAATGTTTGTTGTTGTAAAGATATAAATTTGGGAAATTTGTTATACAGCAATAGTTAGCTAATGCATATGTACCAGAAATATTGAAATACTGAGAAAGAACATATAGTAGTCCCCCTTATCTATGGGGGATACATTCCAAGATCCCCAGTGGATGTCTCAAATCATGCATAGTAACCCTAGCCAAGGACTCCTAACTAAGGAATGCTAAGGTCTTCTCACTTAAAGGAAGCACTTTACAGCTTCTCTTTGGCATATTCGAATTGCCAGCATCACTTCTCCTGCACTTCGAGGCTGTTATAAAGTAAAAAGTAAGAGTGACTTGAACGTTAGCCCTGTGATCCCACTATAGTCAATCTGACAGCCAGGATGGTTGCTTAGTGACTAATGGGCAGGTAGAATCTATAGCAAACAAACAATGGGCAAAGGGATTATTCACATCCTGGACAAGATGGAGTGGGATAGTACAAGATTCTATCATGCTACAGAGAGCAGCATAAAATTTAAAACTTACAAACTGCTTCTTTCTAGAATTTTCCATATAATATTTTCAGACTATAATTGACTGTCAGTAACTGAAATCATGGAAAACAAAACTGCAGAGAAGGAAGGACTAATGCATTTGATAATATATTATTTATGATTTTGACTAGGAAAGTAAGACCAAGAGGCCAAGGGAGAGAAAAATGATGTCTGTCTACCTCCTAATCTGTGGATTATCCTGTGAATATGTTTTTTTATATGGCAAAGGGACTAGTAGATGTAATTTTCAGTTAAGAATCGCAACATGGGAAGAATATCCTGGATTATCCAGTAAGCTCAATGTAATTACAACCATCATAGAATAGAGGTAAGAGAATCACAGTCAGGAAAGGAGGTGCCACAATCAGGGGAGAAGGTGGAATGTTTGTACTTTAATGATAAAGAAAGAGGTCAGGAGTTGAAGCCTGTAGAAGAGGGAATGGCAATGAAGTGGATTCTCCCCACAACCTGCACAAGACAGGCAGCTCTGCCTAAAACCTTGGTTTCATCCTAGCGAAAGTGATTTTGGAGTTCCCCTTTCAGAACTGTATGATATGTGTTGTGGTAAACCTCTTAATTTGTAGCAATTTGTTGTAGCAACAATAGGAAATCAATCCAGTGGCTTTTGGTGAACAATCTGGCTTTAACTGGATGTGATGTCTCTGTATGTTGTTATGTTGGAACCCATATCTGGACTGGAGAAAGCAAGGGTTTAAGATGATGCGTGTTGCAGTGGCAGGGTTCGGTGGCTCACGTCTATAATCCTAGTACTCTGGGAGGCTGAGGCGGGCAGATCACCTGAGCTAGAGCCTGACCCTGTCTCTAAAAATAGCTGGGTGTTGTGGCAGGCGCCTGTAGCTCCACCTACTAGAGAGCCTAAGGCAAGAGAATCACTTGAGCCCAAGAGTTTGAGGTTGCTATGAGCTATGACACCACAGCTCTCTATTAAGGGGGACAAAAGGAGACTCCGGCTCAAAAAAAAAAAAAAAGATGATGCATGTTGCATCAAAAGTGATTTCAGGGGCGGTGCCTGTGGCTCAAAGGAGTAGGGTGCCAGCCCCATATGCCAAAGGTGTCGGGTTCAAACTCAGCCCTGGCCAAAAACTGCAAAAGAAAAAGTGATTTCAGGTTTGAGTTAGTCTTTAAGTAACAGCATTTCCCTTCCCTTTCCACCCATAGCCATGCATCACAGCATCTCACAATCTCCCATTGAAAAACCTAAGGAGACCAAGAAAACAAAAAAGTAAACTCAGAAAAGTTAAAACTGATGAACAGATAAGACTTTGGGCTATATGAATGAGATGTGGAACTGGCCGGCCCTGCTTGGTAGACCCAAACCATGGTCTCTTGATTAAAAAGGAGATGCTAAAGAAAGCAGCCCAGACTAGCCAGAACCAAGAGGACTATGTACAAAAACCTCAACTTACCCTCACTGCTCATTACACCCTGCTCATAATGTGTGAGCAGCTTAAAGAAACTCTCACCAGTGCCTTGACAGTTTACAAATGCCATGGCAATGTGCAGAAGTTAACATATATGACTTAAAAGAGGAGGGACCCTCAGTTCTCAGAGCTCCCCAACCCCTTTCCCAGAAATTTTATAAATAATCCTCCCTTCATGGAACATAAAATTAAATAGAGGGTATAAAATAACACCCCAGAAACTTAAAAAGTGTTTCTCTCTGTTGCTCTGAAAGGTAATTGCTGCTGTATGGAGCAGCCACTTTTCTTTTCTTCTTATTATTTTTTTCTTTTTTCTAACTTTCTATCTCAGTAAACTTGCTTTTGTCTTACTCTGTTGTCTTGCTCTTGAATTCTTTCTCTTGCAAAGTCAAGAACCCACTTTGCTTTCTGACTGGATCACAGTTTGGGGGTCTGCTTTCCAGTATCATGGAGACAAAAACTATTTTTCTTTTAGTCACGTCTGCAAAATTAACAAATAGTACAATGTTGGCATATTGCAAAAGACAATAAATATTTGGTAATTATTGTTGAATGTACACACTAGAAAGAGAAATTGTCAGAACTCACCTGTCATAAGATAGATGGATTTGAGCTGAGAAAAATCTATATAGGCTTCATTTCATGGTATGGCTAGTTTAAAAGCAGGAGAGAAAATGTTAACCTCCCTCACTGTGTGCCCTCTGACTCAGGACACTAGGGAGTGAATGCTTTAACCAGATGACTGGAGTAGGGTTGGTTTCCCAACCACACAGGCTATACCTCTCAAAGAAAGAGAAGTGTGTCTTGCCTCCACCCCTCCCTTATTCTAGGCTCTTTTAAGAGCAACAACTCCAAATTTAGCATAGGGATTGGGTATGGGTAAAGACTCCAGGTGTGGGTAAAGACAGGAGAACTCCCAACAACTCTGGATAGTGTTTCATCTATTCCAATTGTTCAGACTATCAAAGAATCATTCCTGGGACAAGAAGAGCAGGAAAAAACTGATACAAGTAAATATACACAAAAAATTGATGCATCTTGTCTGCATCTTGGCCTCCAGATACAAATCTGAGAATGTAATTTGACCAATACCAAAGTCAAAAGAAAACAAAGAAAAAAATATCCATACCCTTAGTCCAATGAGGGAGAATAAAGAAAAGAAACAGTATTCTGAAGACTCAGAAGAAGAGCACATGGGTTAAAAATCATTGTGATTTAGGAAATGTACATTATATACTGCAAGAAAAAAAGCAAGTTATTAAATAGTATGCATAAAAAGAACTAATTTTTAAAATAATGCACGTATGTTATTATCCTTTCTTCAATATATTTCATAGAAAGATTTGTGCTAAATCATCAATGGAGTCATTTTTTGGATAATTTTTCTCTTTTGAGATTTATGCATTTTCTAAACTTTCCATCATAAATATGTGTCACTTCTGAATAAACAACATGCACATTCTCTGCTTCAGCAGCAAATAAGATGGGTACTCTTCTTTATTTTTTACGAGTTGCTTTAAGATGCAGTTGAAACTTAACCGCCAATTACTGTCAGAAAGAACAGCATAAAATCGAATAGGTAAAACCAAAACCATTATTTTGAGGTAGCAGACATTCTCCAGCCTAGATGGACAGTGTTAAATAATTTAGGACTCTAAGTCATTCAGTTACCTGGAAGTCCATTTTCTGTCCAGTGACAACTAGGGTAACAGGCTCCACAAGCAAGAAAACTTTATTTTTATTTTATTTTTTTGTAGTTCTCCTATGTTTCAAGTTCCAAGGTCAGTAAGATTTTGTGAAGAGGACTTTCTAACTTGATGTTGCACTAATGCAATCCCTTTTGAGTTTCTTTCCTAGAAATGGCAGAACCTCCTTGCAGCCATAAGATAACTACAGTTATACAACTACACCACTTGTTTATCCAAAGATAAGCAATACTCCACTACAGATTGTGCCCAAGGACCCACTGCCTGCACACAAGGCTAAAATAATGACCAATATTAACCCCTAGCTCGTTATAATATTAAAATCCCTGACCTAGGAGGGAATAATCTTCCAATTTTTAATGATGGAATGTATGTACTAGAATGATTTCTCATCTGCGCTTACATGCCCTGCATTCAACTCCAAACATGCGGTAATGCTCACTCCTCTCACACATTACACAGTATGCCTCCAGAAAACCCCTGACCCTGTTGATGGGGAGCACGATTTGAGACAGTCAGTATCTCTCACCCACTATAATAAATCTCTTTTGACAATCCTCCTTATCTCAGTAATTGGCTCTCTGTGCTATGAGCAACAATGATTCCCCTTGTGGGTTTGTTAAAGCTAGTGTACACATAGTCAGAACCCAGCTGTTCTACATGCCATACTAATATGAAGACAGTAGACAGTCTAATACATGCCCACATAAGAGAAAAACTCAATTCAATCCAAATTAAGAGGAGGGAGAAGAGAGGTGGGGGGGATTGATATGCTCCCAGTTAATGGGCACAACATAAGGGTATATGGCGCACCTTCTGAGTAGAGGGACTCTACCTGACAAATGCAAATATTGTAAGCTAGTTATTTATACCCTCACATTAACCTGAAATTAAAAAAAAAAATCTTTTAAGGCTCAATTAGATACTTGTTTATATTTACTTCTGAAGTCCTCTGCTTTGTATTCTCTATAGGTATTACCAACTGGTTAGAGTTGGCATTCAAGGGGTTATCTCTTTGACATGCTAAGTTGTCATTATCTCTCTGAAGCTAAATTCCTTCAATCATTGGGTTAGTCAGAGAGTCTGCCCATTGGGAAATATTTGTTAAGTGCTAGACATAAGGCCTCCAGCAAAATACAATTCACAAATAGGGAATAATAAATTATTTATTTAAAAATGTTTCTGCATCTTCTTTTAAACTCCTATTTCACCATCCAAATCCCACGTGAAGGTGATTTTTAAAAATGGAAAATGCAATATAATGGATGCATTGTTTTGATAGCACTGTTCAATGCCTCTTCATCATTACTCTGAGTGTGTGTGTACGCACGTGTGTGTGCGCATGTACACATCAGAGTGAAGCACTGAATTCCTCCTGTATCACGTAACTATAGGGTTGTCAGTGCTGCTGTCTGGTTGGTTTTCCTTAGCTCTCGTGCTAAGGCTTTTTATCCTCCATTCCCAGCGCTTCCAAGTGTGGAGACCCTGTATCCTGGATGTTGACAAGGATGCTGTTCTTATAGGACAATCCCCAGAACAGGCAGGCTCCCTTTTGTTGGGTGGGCCACAGAAGACGTGCTGGCAGCTACAGATCCTTCACTCAAAAGGTTCTGAAGAGAGTGACATGGCTCCTTTGTGTAAGAGAGAACAGAAAAAATTGTCTTCACTTTTCTTCCATCTGGTTTTATGAGGGCAGGGCCTTCTCCCTTAAACCAGAGCCCTCTTCCACATTCATGACATCCCCACCTCAGATAAGGGCTCTTATTGCCAATAACTAATGACAATGATAATAATCATCACAGCACTAGCAATAGCTGACACCAATTAAGTTTCAGGCACTGTGACAAGCATTTTATATACACAAATTTTTTAAATTCTTAGGGTCTTACGGGGCCTCCCAGAGACAGGGCATGGTGCTCTTCTCTTTCAAGTAATTTTCTTGGCACAAGTTCTCCTGCAAGACTTCCCTTTTGATTCTTAGAAGCCAAGTGTGGAAATCGAAATGATTACTGAAAATGATTGTTTTTCTCTTCACGTTCCTGCTAAAGCAGCCCTGGTTCCCTCGGAGAACATGAGGTGCCTCAGACTGACAAGGAAAAGATTAGAAAGAACAGTGAGAAAGAAAAGTCTCCAAGATTAGAATCTCAAGAGCTCTTCACACTACACTCAGGAAACAAATGTTAATCTCCAAACTCATGCTGTTTTCTCTCCTGCCTGTGTTGTCAATACAGTGAATCACAGAGGCTTAATTTCACCAAGGTCTTGTGATGGCAACTACCCATAGTCCCTTCTGTCCTTAAAGCTTTCTGGTCTCATTGCTATCTCTAGAGTCCATGTATCTGCTCTTATAGTCCAACATGAATTTCCTTTGGAGGTAGACATAGTATTGTGAACTAAAACCAAAATTCTAAACTCTTTGCTAACTAAATGGACCCCTCTTGGCCAACAGGGCCCCGGAAATATCTTAAAACTGAGTTCCCACCAGTAATGGGATGGGAGAGATAAAGTGCAATTACAAGCATATGATTTCCCTTTGTAAATATTTATGATTCCTCCTACAGCTTGTTAAATCTGCATATTTGACTCCTCACCCACACTCTGTAAAATCCTACTGCCTCTGTCTCTTCTTTGTAGTTTCTCACCAGAGCTTAGCTTTCCAACCTATTGGAATGGCCACCAATAGCCAACTAAAAGTTGCTACTCTTTAAGAAAAATAAAGCTCTCCTTTTTCCAAAGCATAAACCCCTTTAGTTAATAATTTGTTTCAGTTAACACTGTGAATAATCAATGAATGAAGAAATGAAAATCTGGTCTCAGGACATCATGCCCCGAGCTAAAATTTTGCAAAGTTGCAGATAAGCTTGTGCTCTAAACTACCACATCTTTAAATATTAATAGTTTTGTTTATTTAATAGAGATCGTAAGCTTTCAATTACATTTCATAGGATCATTTTAGCCTGACCAGTTTTTAGTTATGTGACTTAACTTTTTGTTACTTAAATTTATAGCACTTTGATTTCCTCACCAGTAAAATAAGAATAGTAATAATTTCCTTCTTGATAAGATAAGGTTGTGAATTTAAATTATATGTAAAATTCTTCCCCTAGTGCCACTTGAAGGTTGTCAGTTATTGTTAATGTTGTGATTATTCTTGAGTTAGTTACTGGCAATTTTGCTCTAAAAAAGAAAAGACTTAAAACAACTTAAAAGATATATGCAATTATTAAAATATCATGATTAGAAGGAAATAAAAACGATTAAGAACACTGGTACTAAAATATTCTAGACTATCATTTCATTGTTACTGTAATTTACCTTTGTTATTAGAATTATAATCCATTCTGAAATAATTTTAAAACTTTTGAGTTATTAAGGGACTACTCATGCTTTCCTATTTCCATTAATCTAAATCAAGATTATTTCCAAATGTTTTGAAGTAAATCGGCATTATCCCAGGCATTCTAAAACACACATATGTGGATACACATGCACACACTTAGAGCATAAATGTTGTCACACCAGGGCACTAGAGGTCACAGAAGCAGACTTATAGTTTTTCCTTAAAGAATAGCACATGTCATGTTTCTAGAGAGGTTCTCATACTAACTTGCATATTAGTTTATTTAAACTACCAGAAAATAGTGTGTAAATGAAGCTACTGGAGATTTTAAGAAATCCAGATTTCTGAGCAGTTAGCCAAACCTTCTGAATTAAACTCTGCCAACAAGGGACGCTATTACAAGATTTTTTTCACAGCCTGACTTTGCTTGTTAGTATGAATGAGAATGCTGCTGCTAAGAAAAAGGTGTACTAATGGTTACTACAGGAGGCTTTTTAACAATTCAATTACAGGAAAGCAATGACAAGAATCCCATTAGAAGTCAGTGTCAGAGAAGTGATGTTGGTAGCCTTGATTGATAAGGAAATTGGGAGGAACTGCTAAAGACAAAATTGAAAAAGGAATAGTGCTTCTTTCTGTATGAGGAAGGGGAGAAGAAGTATTACATATAGATTTTGTTCTCCAATAAAACATTGCTATTCACACATAATTTTAGGTGGGGGGAAAGCTGTGCTCCATTTTGAATGCAACCATTTCACATATGAAATGGACAAAGAGATACTTAGCTGATTCAGCCATTTTAAGTATCTATTTTGTGGTTCCGGGGTATTCTTCCCCTAAAATTGACTTCTTTTATACTCATCTACACTTCACATAGACTTTTTCTCCAATATCAAATTTAAAGTTGATGTGAAATAGATTTGAACCCTTTTATATCTCCCTCTCAAATTTTCTTCAACTCCAAATTGAAAATAAAGAAATGAACAGGAAACCATTTTCACCAAAATGAAAGATCTACACAATGGCTGATGATGGGGGCAGCTGCCATTCTGAGTGGATTCACAAATTATTGCCTTAAAAAAGCAACAGATTATGGTCTTCTGGGTATATATCTAGTACAGGAATTATAGGATCGAATGGCAGGTCTATTTTTAGATCTCTAAGTATTCTCCAAACATCCTTCCAAAAGGAACGTATTAGTGTACATTCCTACCAGCAGTGTAGAAGTGTGCCCTTCTCTCCACGTCCATGCCAACCTCTCTGGTTTTGGGATTTTGTTATGTGGGCTACTCTTACTGGGGTTAAGTGATATCTCAAAGTAGTTTTGACTTGCATTTCTCTGATGATTAAGGAATGGAAGAAAAAGTATCCAATGTACTCAGCCCTACTATGAAGCTAAATTATAGCTTTCACATGAAGGCTATAACCCAACTATAGCAAAAGAATATGGGGAAAGGGCCAAGGGAAGGGAAGTCAGGGTGGAGGGAAGGTAATAGGTGGGGCCACACCTACGGTGCATCTTAGAATGGGTACAGGCGAAACTTACTAAATGCAGAATACAAATGTCTACATACAATAACTAAGAAAATGTCATGAAAGCTACATTGAACAGTTCAATGAGATTATTTCAGATTGTATATGAAACCAGCACATTGTACCCCTTGAGTGCACTAATGTACATAGCTATGATTTAACAATAAAAAATTAAAAAATAATAATAAAAAAAAGAAAAAAAGCAACAGAATTTCATAGGATTCTTTGCTTCCTTGATAATATTCCTTTTTATGTTTTTTTAAACATAACTGTATTGTACACTAAAAGGGGGCTGCTTAGACTAACAATCACATTCACTTACTTTCTATTTTAAGCTAAAATTATGGTTTCTCTTTTAGTTATCCTTTAAGCAATTAATGTCTACTAGTTTAAAAGCATTTCTGCTATTTGCTTTTGTGCTTTTTCTTGGAAGTTAATTCTGTGTTTGTGTTGCTGTAAGGGAAATGATTTAGACTAAAAATCCCCATTTGTTTCTATTCAGTATTTCTGCCTGTGGAATCTCCTGCTCCTAGTGTATTCTTTTATAAATGTTATTTTGATGTCTTTTCCTTAGAATAAAAGTACTCAACTGGTCTCTATCATTTTCTGTGATTCAAGAGGAAATAATTTTAAATGTAAAAGAGAATTGAGGAAAATATTGGAAATTCACAGCATTCTTCTCTTCCACTACTAGTCTTACTAATTTTATTAATAAGTAACACTGAAATCTTGTTATGTGCAAATCACATGCTCAGTGTCTTAAGTACATTGTCTTATTTATTCCTCACTTGCCTTTTATAGAGGTGGTAATATTGGCCTAATGTTACACATCAGGACAGTGAGGTTTGGGAATGTTAAATCACCTACGCAAAGGCACATGGGTAATATAAGGAAGAGCAGGAACTTGAACTCAAGTTAGGATGACTCTAGAGCATACCTTATTAAAAATCATGCAATACTGTCATGCATGTTTATCGTCTTCGAGTAATATTTTTAGTTTTGCAAACTCCATAGTAGGTTGAATTAGGTCTACCCAAAGCATCAGGTTTTTTAATCTCTGGAATCTGTACTTCTTGCCTTATTTGGAAATAGAATCTTCGCAGATGTGATCAAATTGAGGATTTTGAGATGAGGAAATTATCCCAGATTATCCAGAGGGGACCTAAATGCAATCACATGTACCCTTATAAGAGGTAGGCAGGTGACTTGAAAGAAATAGGATTTAAAAGAAGTGGAAAAATGCCTATTTGCTTTGTTTATTGGGTCCTTAGATGTACAGAAGCTTTTAAGCTTGATCAGGTCTCAATTATTTATTTTTATTGTTGCTGCTATTGCCAATGGGGTCTTCTTCATAAAATCTTTCCCCACCCAATACCATTAAGAGCTTTTACCACACTTTCTTCTAGAGTTTTTATAGTTTTGTGTCTTGGATTTAAATATGTTATTCAACATGAGTTAATTTTTATAAGTGGTGAGAGGTGCAGGTCCAGTTTCAGCCTTTTACATATGGCTAACAAATTCTCTCAGCATCATTTTTTATTAAACAGGAATTTTTTTCCCCGGTGTATGCTTTTGTTTGGTTTATCAAAGATCAAATGCTAACATGAGGCCAGTTTCATCTCTAGGTTTTCTATCTGTTCTATAAATCTATGGCTCTGTTTTTATGCCAATACCATGCTGTTTCAATCAGTATAGACTTATAGTATAATCTGAAGTCTAGTTATGTGATGCCTCCTGATTTGTTTTTATTTCTTGTCTTGACTAAGCAGGTTTTTCCTGTTTCAATATGAAAGCAAATAGGTAACCTTCAGAAAGGAAGAAGATATTCTCATTTTATGAATCTGACATGGGCTACAAATCTACAAAAAACTCAAGCAAATCAACAAGAAAAGAGCAAACAATCTAATTACTCACTGGGCATAAACATCAACTTCCACCAAGAAGACAGATGAATAATCAAAAAGCACATGAAAAAATGCTAGTTGTCCCTAGTCACCAGAGAAATGCAAATTAAAACAACCTTGAGATATCACCTAACTTCAGTGAGAAAAGCCAAAAGTTTCAAAGCTGCAGATGCTGGGGTAGATGTGGAGAGATGAGAACACTTATACACTCTTGGTGTGATTATAAACTAGTACAGACTTTGTGGAAAAATTTATGGAGAACCCTCAAAGAGCTAAGTAGACTTTCCATTTCATCCCACACTCCCATTACTAGGTATCTACCCAGAAGAAAAAAAAAAATCAATTTATCACAAGGACATTTGCACTTGAATACTTGTAGCAGCTTAATTCACAATCTCAAAGATGTGGAAAGAACCCAAGTGCCCAACAACCCACAGGTGGATTAAATAACTGTAGTGTATGTATATATATATACATATATATGGAATACATACAAATTACATATGGTATATAAACATATATATGGAATACATATATAAAATATATATGGAATATACGTATGTATGTATTTTATATATATATATATAAAATATATATATACATATATATATAATGGAATATAACTCAGCTTTAATAAAGATGGAGACTTTACATCTTTCCTATTTACCTGGTTGGAGGTAAAGAATGTTCACCTTAGTAAAGTATCACAAGAACATAAAACCATGTATCCAGTGTACTAAATAAACTAGTAGATGTCTTGAATGTCATCAAAATGTCTTTCTTTCAAAATTTCCTATACCTTTGCATAAAGAAAAAAAGCCACTGGGGACCAGATCGGGGGAGTAGGGAGGGTGTTCCAACACACTATTGTTTACTGGCTAAAAACTCCCTCATAGACGGTGCCACATGAGGTCTTTGCTTTTGTTCATCAGTGAGTTTTTTTGGAGCCATTTTTGTACACACCTTTCACAAGCTAAGCTTTTCAATAAATATTTTCCTAACTTTTTCACTATCAATGTTTACTTGGTCTGCTATGCTTCTCACAGTTACCTGACAATTTTGACTTGCAGTTTGATGAATTTTTGCAAAGTTTTTGTCAGTTCTGCTGGTTACTGGCTGCTCTGACCTCTCTTTATCAGTGATGGTTTCTCTCCCCTCAGAAAAGTGTTTAATCCATTTGTACACTGCTGTTTTCTTTATGGCATTATGTCTATAAACTTGGATTAACATGGCCCTAATTTTACTCCCACTCTGTTTGTTCATTGCTCTAATTCGAGCTCTGACATTTTCACAATGGCACACAAAACCACACAACAACAATAATGACACCACTCAGCAACACATCACTATACATTGACATGAGCACACCTGTGAGAAACTGATATACCACGGTTATGAAACCTCACTGCGTTATGTGTATATGTACGGTGCTGCCAATGTAAGCACACAATGGCAAGCTAGAGAACTTAATTCTCAGACCTTGTAGCATGGGAAGATAGTGGGAAGATACACAGACAGAAAACAGCTATGTAATTAGAGTGATGCTTTCACAAATCAAGGGATGCCAAGGATTTCTAGCTACTCTGAGAAGGTATAAGAGGCATGGAAGGATTTTCCCTTAGAAAATAGATTGTCCCCCTCTTAAGAAAGAGCATACCTCTCCCAATACCTTGATTTTGGACTTCTGGCCTCCAGAACTCAGAGGCAATAAATTTCTGTTGTTTTGAGAATACCCGTGTTTGGTAGGAAAATAATACATTAATAAACAATGAAAAAATGAATAACTAAAGATAGAATTACAATAAATTAGAATATATGGGTTGTTCAGAATATTAGACTGTATCAAATGTTACCACCGAAAGGGATCAAATGAAGGAGAGAAGTGTGAGTCATGCTAACAATAAGGGAAGTTCAGAAGAATAATGAAAGAAATCAGTTACTGCAATCCAGAATGGCAGCCTATTGCTCAAATGACTTGAAATTCATTACTTCACTTAAAAGTACTTTACTGATCTCAAAGTGCTACTTTTTGGAGGAGTCTCAGTGATGGTCTAGGAATATTTACATGCATCCCTTGGGACTCCTAAGCATCATTAGAGAGGTGAGGCCTTGCCTATCCCTCATCCTTGGGAGAATTGACTTCTCTATCTTTTCTGACCCCATTGCTATCTGTACACATCTTTATTTATTTCAGCCTTTCTCACAATGTGTTTATAATTCTTTGTTTCTGTTTCTTTCTCTTCCACTAGTCTGATGGTTTCTAATAGCTATGCATTGGCACATGATAGGAACTCAGTATATATTTTTGAAAGGATAGAATGAAATGGAGTCTATAGAAGTCAAGTGATTTGTCCAGGGTCACTGCAGCATATATTTTGTGTTTAAAATTGCTAACAGGTTTAAACTAAAAGGTGTTGAGAATTCTTGATATTGTAAGAGGAGAAACAGCCTCAACCCCTCCTTATCTGCAAAAGTTACTTAGTGATCTCACTCGTTATCAGTTAGTCACATTCATCATTCCTCCCCTGGCTCTAATACTGTGAAAGCCGTCACGATCCTGGGCTGAAGAAGAAAACACTAGATGGATCATGTACAGATTAGAAATGTGGCAAAGAGTCCTGTAGCTAGAGATTAGAGGGCTGGGTGATGTATAGTTAAAAATAGTCATTTTATGGGAGGGTGTAAGAACTCTGTGAAGTTCTCTCAAAGTAAGGCAGACTTTGAGAATGATTTCTCCGTCTTCTGGGATTCTGAATCTTGGTGATGAAGAACAACATAATACTCTATTAATATTAACCCACACAAATGTTTGGCTCTTGCTCCTGATTCCAGCATCATAGCTACCAAAACAAAGAGATAATTGACTTTCTGGGTAAATTGTAATGCTCCTTTCTGCTTTTCATCTGTTCATTCCACCACAAGCAATAAAAATATTGATATGTATGCATGAAGTTTATTTATTGGACTAACTACTCCAGAGGGAAGTGCTCAATGTGATAAGGAAAAGGAGGGAAATCTTGGCATGCCCATTGAAGATTCTTGCCTTGTCACCATTTATTGTCACTTTCTATTTCTTTCCTTTTTTTCTTGACCCTACAATGATATGGAGTAGTGGAATTAAACAAGGTCACCTCTAAGGCTTGTGGAGAAATGAAACATTAGGAAATATAACTGTGATAAAACCTAACTATATGAAGATGGTAGAGCTAAGTGACAAGGAGAGGGGCTGGGGTATTGTAGGGTACATATTCCCTCACTTTATATCTGGACTCAGAAACTACCTAAGGTGGATGAATTTATAAAAAAGTTATAAATATATTTTTAAGACTCTAACATGACAAAATAAAAACATTAAAAAATATGTAAGTAATAAACATTAGTAGAAGAGCAGGGAATACAGGTAATGTAAGTGAGTTACATTTCTCTTGTTTTAGGGCAAGGAGTCAAATGATACTACTTAGAGGAGATAAAGAAATAGAAATATATTATTCATATTTATGGAGGACACCATCAGAAGAATTAAGATAGTCAAATTATCCCAAGAGATATTTACGAGTAGGGAGCAGGGAAAAGGCATATTTTGATTTTTTATCTGCCTTTGCTGTTTGAATGTTCTCTTTCCCAGTGTGTCTATTATAATAGTAATATTGAAATATTATCTCTTTATGAGTATTACACTAATTAGAGTTTTTTGTTGGCAAAATCCCCAGAGTTATTGGGTCTGAGTGCTACTGTAGTAAAAATCTAGAGTATCCCTTGCTCCACTTCTTCATAATTGGTTTGCCTGCCCTCGTCTATGGGTGAACACCATCCTGGGACCATAGTAGGTTCAGACATAACATCAGTAAGGGGTCCTCCTCAAACAGTCTATAAAATCAGTGTATGGTGCCCCATGATCGCATTAATGTACACAGCTATGATTTAATAAAAAAAAAAAAAAAAAAAAACATCAGTAAGGGGCTGTTGGTGCCCTGTCCAGATCCCCTTTATTAGGATAGCACACTTGTTCCTAAGACTCTGTGAGAATTGCATATGGCCAAGTAGGAGCCATCTTGCCTGCAAGGAGATGCCCCTTTTCAGGGTAGAGGGAGGAGGGCAAAAACCCATGATTAATGACTGACTAACATGGGGATACAAAGCATCAGGCCATTTCCCAAGATGGAATGAACTTCAGGGTGCAGCTTTTACCCCAGGGCTTCCTATAGAACTAGGTTGAAGCCAGCCTTCACCTGACAACACATTCTTGCTTTCTTCTAACACTCCATTCTGCTTCTCTCCACTTCTCTTTCCCAGAGTATACACACTCAGTATAAACCTTTTACAAAGATTCACATCTTGGCTGCTAGCTAAGACACCATATCTAGGTCTCATTCATTTGGCAATTTCTCTGATCCGGCCACAGCTGGCTTCCACCCTTGATCATTTGCTGAAAATGGATCACATGCTCAGACCAACCACAGGTAAGGGAAACAACATTACTGTTACTACTTTAGATATCAGATAAAGTGGATTTGGGGGAATCTATCTTCAAAAGCACCACAAATATTAAGAGATCGGATCTGCGCCATTGAAGAATTTTATTCTTCCCATGGTTTTCTTGGCATGGAGCATTGATAAATAAATTTCTAAGTGTGTTCCACCAACCTGAATCAGAAAGTGGAGGGAGCTGGAATGAGCACACATCAAATTATTTGAGTAACTACATATAAGGTCTTGAAAACCTAAGAGAGATAATATTTTTCCACATCATCTAATTCTCGCAGAATGCCACAAGTCTCTAAAGTCATTTTGAAAACTTTAATGGGAGAACGGTACTTCTTTGGGAGATAATTCTACAAAAGAATAATGGCACATTTCATGACTTTTCACTGAACAATGACACATATTTAAAGTTGACAAAGAAAGTTTCTTTTCTTTGCTGAACACAGATCTGCTAGAAAATGCTATGAGACTTAAAAACTAGTCATCCTAAAATCAAAAGGTCAGGAAAAAAACATAAAAATCAAAGTGGCTTAGTTTATTATAAACAAAATTTAATTCAAAGCTCTGAAATAAATTTTTCCAGACAACTATGACATCACCAAGAGCAATAAAAACTATCTGCTGCTTCAATTTGTGAAGAAGTTAGAAAATTGAAGCAAATGGGGTAATAACATAGGGTTATTTCTTCCCATAATTTTCTTTGACTTCCCCCTCCTGTCTTCCAAGCCCCCACCAGCACTATAGCTCCATATTTTCAGCTCTCCTATCATTGTAAAAAAACACAATGAAATAAAACATCGAGGGAGCTGACAGCCAGGCAGACAAGATGTGGTATTTATTATATGAAAAAACAAAAATATATGGCCTTTACTCTTTTGCACTTTCAATTTTCCAGATCTTAAAATGAGTTTTTTGTTTTGTTTTATGACTTCCTCAGCAGAAAATATGAAGATGAATGTTGGTATCTGAAAAATAAATCAAATTTTTTACAAAGAGGGAACAGCTAACTATTCCCCATGTAGTTCTGTGTAGTGTTCCAACCTTTTAGAAAGAAGAAAATAAACTCTAGAAAATTTAGAGTTCATGAAGGTTTAGAAAATGGAAAATAAATTTTATAGAATGTTTAGAGCTCACGGGGTGACAGTAACGATATATGGATACATCTCTGAAGTGTAAGGTTCTGCAATGTGAGGGAAAGCATCTTGTCTTGGAGGAGTCCAGAAATTGAAGTTCTAGTCCTTTTTCACTGCTTGTTCACCATGTGACCTTGGACAAGTAACTTAACCTTCATAGTTTAAAATTTCTTGCTTTGGAACACTATGATATAATAATGACAATGATGATGTTCATTATATAACAATGATGATATTTACTGGGCACACAACATGAAAAACAACGTATTCAATGTTTACTTTCACATATGTCTAAATTTCTTTTCTTGAAAAAGTCTGCTATAGGTACATGAATTCCTGTTCTACAGAATCAGTCTGCTATGAAGCTTTTGGTGCTAAGCCCCACAAGGAACCTAATCAATTGATTTATTCATTAAGAAGAGCTGAGTATTTCCCAAAATAGAAAGTCTCAAGTTCACTAGTGCAACAACTCATGACGTGCCCATGGCTGAAAGCATTGGCATCACTTCCTTCTCTGTCCTTCTCCCAAGCACATGGACTTTGATTACTCCAGCGTGGCCCTTCCTGCCTGCAAGATGACTGCCACAGATCTAAAGACCACATCATCCAACAGTGGTGAGCAATGGCTGAAAGGGCTATTTTCACCAGGAGAAAGAAAAATTTCCTCATAATTCTCCCAGACTGATCTGCTTTATGTCTCATTGTCAGAAATGGGTAACATGTCCATCTCTAAAACAATCTCCAGCAAGAGGAGTGCAATTATCATGATCTCTTTAGACCAAGCCTGAATGATGTTTGAGTCAAAGGAGAGGCTCTTCCATAACTAGAAAGCACAGCTGGAAAACAGCTGAACAAAAATAGAGGTGGGATGTGGGGATGAAGGAACATATGACACACGAGCAAATGAGGACCAAAAATCTAAGTTCTTTGCCCAAAGTCAAAGTCGCAGAGGCAGGACTTAAACCTAAGGCTGTCTGACAACACACACACTCTAATCAATTCTAAAATCTTTCCCTGCATCCTGTCATGTTCTTTTTCTCAAATAAGAAATTTTATAGAAAGTCTGAATCATTTGTAAGATACATTTTGGAAAGCCCTACAAATAACTGAATAAAGTTTGTTCCATCTTAGATTATTGGCCTTCTCTTACCCCAACCCCAGCTTTGCACTGGACAGAATAGGAAACATTATTTCCCATAGTCCTTTTCCCCACAGCCTTCCTGGTTGGGTGTGCAGCAAACTTCAATCTTGAGTATGATACCACAACCTCTAATTTGTGGCAGGAAGGCAGGAGATGTGTTCAAATCAACCTTCCATAGCACACTTACCATGAATCAAGATATCACTCAACAACTTGACTAACAGGATAGTTAGTTCACACATTGTTTTTTGAACAAATATCGATTCAAGTTAGTTCACATATAGTTCCATGTGAACAAATATGGATTATATGATGACTGAAGATAAATCCTCCTCTGTTTCAGTAAAGGTTTTTATTCTTTGGATATGCTAGAGCAAGGGTAAAGTCATGGAAGTGGTGAGGCATGGAAAGGTTTGACGAGTAAGTATTGGAAAACAAAAGCACAGAAAAAGAGTGTTCCCAAAATAGTAGGAAAGTTGCCAAGATCAAACGATGTAATTCCATAATCAGATGTGAGGCTGCCCATAATCTAAGATGATGTAAATGTATTTATTTATCTAAAAGTGGAAGTAAAATGCATTATTCTGTTCTGCAGAGTACCTACTTGTACCATCTAACATAACATCCTTCATGAAATGTCAAGAAATCTGAGCTAGAAACACAGAAACAACATAAAACCTAAGATTCAACAATTTTCATTATTATATTAGGAATATCGGAGAATAAAAACATATTTAAACAATTGAATTATTTTATTTATCTACTATATTATTTCTTACATTTCTTTTCATTGTTTTATTGGTAGTCATATTTAAAAATATGTGAGTTATCAGCTGAAGCTGAGGAAGGTAACTGTAAATGAAAAGTGTTTTTATATGTTAAGTGTATCTTTCACCAATATTTTGAGTTCACTCTTTGCCATTCTAGCTCTGACTCACTCATAGGAAACTGTGTCTTGAGTTAATCCTTTTCTCTTTTCTCCAGAAGTGCTGCAATTTCCCAGTGATTTGTAACCATAGCACATTGCATTAAGTTACATTTCTGGGAGTCTATTTGCCATTTACCAACCTCAATTCACAACAGGGCAACATCTTTGCCTTTAGCCCTTCTCCTGCAAGACATAGTCCAATTATTCCCAGAAGCACTCCGAGGGAATGCAGCAGGAGGAGGGTTTGGGCAATGGGGACATTGCTCATGAGAAAATCAACACACTTCCCAAACCCACAGTGATCAAGTGAGGCTCTTAGTTCTTCCCCTGCTGTATAAACCCAGAATTCTTATGCACTATTTTAAAATATGCCAAAACCTCACCTAGGTGAGGACCAAAAGAAGAACTTTAGATTGTGAGTCTCTACTCTTTCCTGTGTTTACATAGTGAAGTAGACAGATGGGACCAGCTTGCAGAGGCAGGAAGGATAAATGATTTGGACTCTGGGGAAAAAAATATAAAAAGTCGATGTTCTTACCTCTGACCTTTCATCCAATTATGATTTAAGTCAAGAATTCCTAACTGTAGTCTAAAAATAGTCTTCCCTTTAAGTAATAAATTTTAAGTTTAAACTAGAAATTATTTTATCCACGTGTTAGAAATCACTACCATTTAATAGTTGAAAATAACTGGACTGTTTTCAAGCTAAAAAAAAAATGAATTTTTGTTATAATGACTGGAAAAACACTTCTGCTCTGGACCAAGCAGTGAGACAATGTGATATTCAGAAAAGACTTCTGGAAAAATCACAACAATGTTTTTATTCTTTTATTCATCAGTTTTTTCTTGCTTCTTCAACAATCCTCTTCATCAGCTTGCACTGGGCTTTTTTATGGATTCAGACACACAGAGCTACTGCCTTCACTCTACAGATTCCATTCTACTGAGCAACAGTGCTCTCTAAATTCATTTCTGTTATCCTTTAACTCAATCAGGTGCTAATCTTAGAAAAACAAAATAAGATTAGGCAGATGGCATTTTAGCAATCTGAGATTACCAAGGTATTTACAACTAGACAATGTTATTGTTAATATTAATTTGAATAAATCAGCTCAAAATTTAGCAACTTAAAATATTTTATTTTCCTTGTGATCTTGTGGTCAGTAATGCAGTATAATCTCGGTGGGGAGTTTTTGTGGCCTCTCAAATGGTTGCAGTCACATGTTGGCAGAAGCCCCAGTCACCTGAAGAATGGACTTTTAAAATGATTCACCCAGCCAGGCCTGTCTCCCAGAGCAAGTGTACATCAGCTCTCTAAATGGCCTGGGGTTCTCAAGCATGATTGCTGAGTCTTGGAAGGGTAATCCACTGGAAAGCATTCAGTCATCATGGGTTTTAAGAGGCAAGATGAAAGAGGCATGGTGTCTTCTGACCTAGTCCTGAAGTCCCAGTTTCACTTTTCCTGCATTTTATGGCTTAAAAGGAGATTCTAATAGCAAAGTGAAGAACATTTGACTCTTCAATGTTAAAGAAATGAAAAGAGAAATGTCAAATAATTTGGGACCATCTAACTCATAGTTATTCCAGTTCAAATGTTCATATTTTTTAAAAAGTGTAGATTTGAAAGAACTCACCTTTACCAAAATGAAGTTCTGGCAGCAAAAAAAAAAAAAAAAAGTCATCCATAAACCATGATGGGGTAATTGGTTATGCATAGGAATCTATGTTTTTGTTTTATATAAACTGGTAGATAAAAAGAAGAAATCTTATCACTCAAATAATATGTCTAGTTTTGGAAGGTAATACATAAGTAATTGTTTGTGACTTTTTTTCACCTTTGACTTTTCCAGGAAAACTTCAACTATATCTTGATTTATTTGTCTTGAAATCATGTAGCCACATTTTCCTCTAGTCAGTCAAAGAAAATAAAATTCATTTTAGGCTAGGCAGAAAAGTATTATTACAGTTATTTTCACTCAAAAGAATGAGTTTAAGTAGGGATTTACTAAATAAAATCAACCAAAAAGTAGAAGAAAATGGAGAGCATTGGCCCAGTCTTCTCAAACCTTAATGTGCATGTGATTCCTGTGAAAAACTTGAACTGTTGATTCTTAATCAGTAGGTATTAGATGAGACTGGAAACATGTACTTTCCAAAATTCCTAGGAAATGTTGATGCTCTGATTAAAAAAACACATTTTGATTAGTGAAGGAGTACATTAACTTAGAAATAATTGGATATATGACCAGAAGGGGAGACATTGCAAAATAGAATTGGCAGAAAGTTGCTATATTGCTTAGATGCTTTCAAGAGTAAGAAATTTAAATGTATTTAAAATTACTACTAATCTTTGATTTTTGGAAATCCATGTAATGTTTATCAATGATAAAATACAGTAGAACCTCTGTAAGTTAACCACTCAAGCGACTGTAGCACACTGGTCAACACATGGAGATGGTCAACACAAGGCCTCGTGTACTGATATGTACAAGTGGTGCACGTCTAGTCTATAGAAATTAGGTCAACATAAAGAGGTGGCAGTATAAGGAAGTGGTCAACTATGGAGGCTCTACTGTTTATAGAAATATGCAAAAATGAAAATAATACTTTGTGATTTCATTTTATAATAAACATTAATTAATGAAATTATGAGAAATATAACCCTTTCCATTATTTTATAATCACAGTTAAATTCATGATTAAAAAATAGCACATCACTATAGTAAAGGTCAGATATCAATTTTCATGAGAATAAAATCAAAGCTGATAACAATAAATGTCTTTGATTTTTTTTTTTAAATATTTAAAATGCTAAAGCAAGATCATGAAATAGGAGTTCTCAGGCTTTGCTTGTACCCTCAACCACAAGAAGATCAACCAGCAATGAATCATAGATAAAAATACCTTGACGAAACCCCTGGCATGTGTAAACAAGCCTGAATCACCTAAATGTCGCACAGAAGTGAATGAAATCCTCCTTTAAAAGACAGGAGAAATGGTCTCACTTTGATCACATTGCCCCTTTTCCTCCTTCAAGTCAGCACAACACCACAAGAAAGGATTCCTTAGGAACTATGTGGGAAAACAGAACCAAGACGTGAACATCCAACTTCCGGTAATTGTATCCCCAGTAGGGGGGTTAAAGGACAAAATTATTAATAACTATAACAAAATAAATTATCAAGGTATACATATTTAAAAATGTCTTAGGGTGGCGCCTGTGGCTCAAAGGGGTAGGGCACCAGCCCCATATGTTGCAGGTGGCAGGTTCAAACCCAGCCCTGGTCAAAAACCGCAAAAAAAAAAAAAAAAAAGGTTTAAATTCAGACCTCAAAAGCATAAAATGTGAGCAAAGGGAAGTAAAAGTAAGAGGTTCTGTATACAATCAAAATAAAACTATCATCAGTTTGCCATAGACTGTTCCAAGATATTCTATGTAAGCCTCTTGGTAATCTCAAAGCAAAAATCTATAAGAGATATGCAAAACAAAATAAAAAGTATTCAAAACATACTACTACAGAAAACCACAAAGGAAAACAGCTACAGAGGAAGAAACAAAGTTTCTACAAAACAACCTGAAAACAGCTAACAAAATGGCAGTAGTAATTACCTATCAATAATTACCTTGAACATAATGAATTACATTTTTTTTGTTTGTTTGTTTAGAGACAGAGTCTCACTGTGTCACCCTCGGTAGAGTGCTGTGACATCACAGCTCACAGCAACCTCCAGCTCTTAGGCTTAGCTGATTCTCTTGCCTCAGCCTCCCAAGTAGCTGGGACTACAGGCACCCACCACAATGCCTGGCTATTTTTTTGTTGCAGTTTGACCGAGGGGCGGGTTCTAACTCACCATCCTCAGTATATGGGGCCGGTGCCTTACTCACTGAGCCACAGATGCTGCCCATAATGAATTAAATTTTTCAGTCAAAGACATAGACCCAATGAATGGAAAAAAACAGACCCAACTCTATGCTATCCATAAGAGATTTACTTTTTTTTTAAGGACACACACAGAGTGAAAGTTGAGGTACAGAAAAAGATATTCCACACAAATGTAAACCAAAAGAGAAAGAGGTAGCAATATGTGTATCAAATGGATTTTCAATTAAAAACAATTAAAAAGACTAAAAAGAACATTATATAATGATAAAGGAATCAATTCATTGAGAGGATACAACAATCATAGATATGTATGAATCCAACACCTAAATATATGTATGAAACAAATATAAAGGATAAGAAGGAAGAAAGAGAGAGATTACCATACAAGAATATTAAGGAACTTTTACACAGTATTTTTAATTTGAACAGCACTGTAGACCAAATGGACCTAACAGACATATACTGCAGGTTTCAAATAATAATAACGAAATGCCCATTCTTCTCAAGACACAGAACATCCTTTAGGATAGATTATATGTTAGACCACAGGATAAGCCTCAGCAAATTTTTAGAACATGAAAATTCTATCAAGTATCTTTTCTGACTACCATGGTATCAAACCAGAAATCAACAACAAGAAGAATTTCAGAAAATTTATAAATGCATGAAAATCAAACTTAGTCCTGAACAACCCAATGGCTCAATAAAGAAATTAAAAGGGAATCCTAAAAATAACAAACAAAATGGTAACATAACATACCAAAACTTACAGGATGCAACAAAAGTAATTCTAAGAGGAAAGTATATAGCAATAAAGGCCTGCATTATAGAAGAAAAAAGACAGCAAATAAGCAATTTATTGTTATGCTCCCAGGACATAGCCAAAGAAGAGCAAACTAAGCCTAATGCTACTAGACAGGAAGAATAAAAGTTGGAAAAGAAATAAATGAAAAAGAGACTAGAAAAATAACACTAAAGATCAACTAAACTAAGAGTTGGTTGTTAGAAAAGATTAAAACCAACAAGATTTGGATAGACTAACCAAGAAAAAAAGAAATAAGACTCAAAATAAAAAATGAAAGTGGACATTAAAAATGATTTAACAGAAACACAGTATCATGAAACAATTATGGATAATTATATGCCTAAAATTGTATAAGCTAGAATAAACAAATAAATTCTTAGGTGTGCAACCTACCAAGACTGAATCAGGAAAATAGAAAAAATCCGAGTAAACCAATACAAGTGAAGAGATTTAATCACTAATAAAAAGTTTTCCATCACAGAAAAGTCCATGTCCTGATGGATTCTGGCTCAGGAATGCTGAATTCTACAAAACTTTAAAAAAGAACTAATATTAAATCTCCAGATACATTTCCAAAAAATTGGAGAGAAGACAATACTTACAAAGTTTTTATCAATCCAGCATTACATTGATACCAATGCCTGACAAGACACCTCAAAAAAAGAAAACTACAGGCTGATAGCCCTGATGAAGATAAATATAAGTTCCTTAACAAAATAATAGTGAACTAAATAAAACAACACACTAAATAAATTATTCACAACAATCAAATGACATTCATCCATGGGATGTGTGGATAGTTCAACATTTGCAAATCAGTAAGTATGATACCACATTAAGAGATTCAAGGGGAAAAGTCAAGTGATCATCTCATTAGGTGCAGAAAAAGTATTTCATAAAATTCGATGTTGTTTTGTGATAAAAATACTAAACAAAGTAAATACAGAAGGAATTCTTTCCTCAAAGATCTGGAACAATGTAAATGTCCACTTTTACTATTCAACATAGTATTGAAAGTCCTTGCCAAAGCAAGGAGTGAAGGAAAGAAATAAAAAAATATCCAAATAGGAAAGAAAGAAGTGAAAATGTTTGCATGTTGATGCAAAAATTAGTTGTATTTCTCTACACTAACAATGAATTTTCTAAATCAAAAGAACAACCCTCTTCATAATAGCCTCCAAAATTAACAAATAAGATCTTTAAGTATAAATTTAACCAAGAAAGTGAAAGACTTGTAAACCAAAAACTAAAACAGATGCAAGTAAATGGAAAAGTATCCCAGGTTTATGAATTTAAAGATTTTATATATTTATATATACTTATATATTTAAAGAATTAATATTATTAAAATGTCCATACCAAAGTAACCTATGGATTTACTACAATTATCAAAATTCCAATATCATTTTTCAGATATAGAAAAAACAATCCTATTCATATGGAACAACAAAAAGTCTTAAATAGGCTAGGGCAATGATGAGCAAAATAAACCAAGCTGGAAGCATCATAATATCTGATTTCAAATTATAATACAAATGATAGCAATTAAAACAGCATGGTATTTGCATAAAAATAAGTAGATCTACAAATGGAACAGAATAGACACCAAAGAAATGAACCTATAAATCTATGGTCAATTGATTTTTGACAAAAGTGTCAAGAATAAAACATGAGAAAAGATAAGTCTCTTCAAGGAATGGTATGGGGGAATCTGAATATCCATATAGAAAAGAATGAAATTGGACCCTTATCTTACATGACATACAAAAATCAACTCAAAATGGATTGAAAACATAAAGAAACCTGGAACTGTAAAGCTACTAGGGAAAAACATAGGGGAAAAATTACATGACATCAGTCTGGGAAATAATTTTTCAGATTTGACTCCAAAAGCATAGATAAGAAAAAAAATAGACAAACATAATTTTATCAAAAAAATAAAAAGCTTCTGCCCAATAGAGGCAGAGACAACCTACCTATTGAGAGGAAATATTTGCATGCCATATATCTGATAGGGGATTGATGTGTGTAATAAATAAGGTACTCAAACTACTCTGTGGAAGGGAAATGATCTGATTAAGAAATGGGAAAAGAGGGTGGCACCTATGGCTTAGTGGGTAGGGGAGTGGCCCCATATACAAAGGGTGGCAGGTTCAAACCTAGCTCCAGCCAAACTGCAACAAAAAAATAGCCAAGTGTTGTGGCGGGCACCTGTAGTCCCAGCTACTCCTGAGGCTGAAGTAAAAGAATCACCTAAGCCCAGGAGTTGGAGGTTGCTGTGAGCTGTGATGCCATAGCCCTCTACCAAGGGCAACAAAGGGAGACTCTGTTTCTTAAAATAAATAAATAAAGAAAAAAGAAATGGGAAAAGAACATGAATAGACATTTTTCAAAAGATATATGAAAGAGTGACCAATGAATGGAAAAAAGGTTGACATCTCTGATCCTTAGGAAAATGCAAATTAAAGCATAATGAGGTATCTCTTCATACCTGTTGAAATGGCTATTAACAAAACAACAAAGGATAATAAATGTTGGCAAGGATGTAGAGAAAAGGGAACTCTTGTACACTGTTGGTGGGAATGTAAATTAGTACAGACATCAAGGAAAACTGTATGGAAGTTCCTCAAAAACTAAAATGAGAAATACCAGCAATCCCACTTCTGAGTATTTATCTGAAAGATTTGAAATCAGTATACTCAACAGATGTCTATTCTCCCATGTTCATTGCAACACTATCCAAAATAGCCAAGTCATGGGATCAACGTAAGTGTTGATAAATGGATGAATGGAAGAATAAGATGTGGAATATATACACAGTGGAATATTATTCAGCCTTAAAAAACAAAATTCTGACATTTGTGACAACATGGATGAAATTGGAAAACATTATGCTAAGAGAAATAAGTCCAATACAGGATTACAAATACTGTGTTTTCACTTACACGTGGGATCTGAAACAACTGAACTCATAGAAGAAGAGAGCAGAATCATTTATAACTCAAACTGGGGGTTGTAAGAAATGGGGAGATGAGATTTAAAGAGTACAAAGCATTAGTTATTTAGAAAAAGTCTGACTTTTTCATGAGACCAATTTTACAATATGGTGAGTATAGTAATTGAATACTATACATTCCAATATCACTAAGAGAAAATCTCAAGTATTCTCATCACAAAAAGGATCAAATATTTGAGGTCATGTGTAGGTTAGTAAGCTTACTTTAATCACTTTAATGTATTAAAAAATCATAATGTCATTTTGTACCTCATACATATATACAACTATAATTCATTACTATATAATAAGAAATAAATGCTAATAGTAATTACGATACATTTTGTCAAACTTCTAGATCAATGATTGTAGCTTAATAAACACTAAAATATAAATTTTATTGGTCTTTTCCTTTAAAATATGCATTTTATGAGAGTGAGATCATATTATTGAAAAATATTTTGATTTATAATTTGGCATATTTCCCAGGATCTTATAAAATTGCCTCTCCGCCCTACACAACTATTAAGATGCCACAGACCACTGTAACAGCACCAGCCAGTGTCCATCATGTCAGTGAATGACATCAGACAAGAAAAAGAAAACCAGTGCAGACACTGAAAGGGGAACAAAATTAGCTTGTAGATGATACAGTCATTTTCTAAAAAAATCCAAAACAATTCATTCAAAAACAAAAGCAAAACTGGGATGTAGCAAGGTGAGTAATAAATTAGGTAGACACAGTAATGGGAAGTTTGCCATTCACGATGGTAACAGCAAACAATGACAGTAAATATGATATCCTGATGTTTAGGAAATTGCAAAATATACTCAAGCTCATGAAGAACTCACATCATTATAGAGAGACATAGAACATGTTCTCAGAAAACAAGAAGCAATTATTTAAAACTGTCAAATGACCTTCAGTTCACTTAAAAGTTTATGCACATGAGCAAGAAGATGAACTGGAATTAGACACATCTAAGAATAAAAACAGGACCATATTAATTAATAAAGATCAGATTGGTTAACCTACATAAAAATAAATGAGATACAAAATTGTTTTATTAGAGAAATTTAATATTACAACATACTAGCATTTTTTCATTAGAGAAAATTATAAATTCAAGCACAATGAAAAGCACAAACAAAAACACCCAAAACTCGATGTTGACATTTGATGTGTCTATATTTTTTAAATAAATATATAATATTTGAAAAAATTGAAAAAAAATTCTTGCTGATAAGATAGTTTTTTTCTTACTATCTTACCAATATTCCGTGCTAGATCTATTTCTATAACACACTTAGTAGCATTATAGTGTTCTATTATACAAATATTTTATAATTTATTCAATAATCCCTATTCATTTAAATTGAGTCTATTTTTCACTATTTTATAATGCCATAATTAGCACTTTAAATGCTCATTTTTTTTTACTTGCTCTTCATTCATTCTTATGAAATTTATTTATTTGTTTATTTGCCTACAAGAAATAAAATCCACATTGCACAACTCAAGAAACCTTGGTTTACCTAGAGTACAAGGTAAATGGCACTCCAGGACTTACACAGTGAGACAACACTGTTGAGATTATTGATGCTTTCTGCTTTTTTTATTTTGAACTTTACATTTTTCACTTGTATTTAACATGGAACTTAAGCTTTGTTTTTTCCTAATTTTCTTTTTTTTATTTTTTTTAATTTCAGATGAATATAAGAGTACAAATGTACAAATGATTAGGTTACATTGTTTGCATTTGTTATGTAAAGTTCAAGTTGTAGTTGAGCCCTTCACAGGAGAGAAAAACAATTAAATTAAAGTCAAAGGAGGAGGAAGGAAGAAGGGGCATTGGTAAACAGCTTGGCACTTCTTGACTGGAGGACATCTGTCTCCTACCTGGCAATGTGAGGAAATGCCCAAAGGAGATTCTCATGAGGAGACACAAGATGACTAATAGCCAAACAAGAGGTTTTTTACTGAATGCCCAACATTAAAGAGTTGAACATCAGCATTAGAGATATTCTACCAGATCCTGGGAAACAAAATACAGAAATACAGAAAGAGACCTACACTGTGGGGTGGACTCACCACATGTTAATAATGAAAGTAATTAATACTGTGAAATAATGTGACTAGTTTACTCTTTCAGACTCCATGATCAGGGAGTGAAAGTTTAATCTCTATTCAAGATCATATTTCACCCAGTAATTGAAAACCTCGTCTAATAAATTAAAAGTAAATAGAATTTGTCTCCGTTGCTTCTGATCAGAATCTCAGCACAGCAAAATCAGGGGTTCCTCAAATGCCTCTGCCCCTGTTCTACTCCCTGGAAGACTCCTATGTAGTAAGCTCTAACTCAGGCATTGTCCTACTACCACTGGCGCAGTGTCTGGTCTGGGGTCATTGGCAACTGTCGCCACTGTCTTCCTCCAGTGAAAATCAGCATGAATGCAGGGTCCTCCCTATCCTCCTCTGCCTTTCTGCGACCACCTGCATCATCATCCTCAAACTGGCAGGGAGACCACTCCAGTGCTGTGGGCCACTCTTAACCACTTTCTCCCAATTTACAGGAGCTGGAGAGAACATCTGCTTATTCTGTACTTTTCTACATTGTGTATGTTGTGGGTAGAGTGAGGTTCAGAGGAGGAAGCCTCAGCCCTCTCTGCCTGAAGGTATTATGCCACCATTTATGGCTGCTGTCATGGCTGCCTGAACATGCTTGGATAGGAAGAGGGAAAGAGGAGCAGAAAAGGGCTACTCTGACAAGCCTGAAAATTCTCTAGAGTGCCTCAAAAAAGAAGTGAAGTACCAATACTCTATGACCTCAGATTCCAAAAACCTATCCAATTTTATCCTCTACCTCACTCATACACAGGGATTCAGCCCCAAGGAAGAGAAAAAGGTGCTGTGTCCAGAAACTTCCTTGTCTGTGTTCCCTTATAAGCCCTTCGCCATCACGTGTCCCCAGGCTGGTGAGACCTGTGGCATCCCATCTATTCTCTCCATTCTACTGTCTGGGGCCAACTTATATGGAAATTGAAAATCCAAACCCTGATTTTTGAAGACTACTGTGCCTGAGGGCAAAAATGTGAAATCCCTAAGGTCTCACTGTATGTGTAGGTGTCTTACCTTCAGTGAAGCCCTCATTACAGGGGCCATGATGGAGCTGAGGGCAAGACCACCTCTCCACTGACCACCACTAGCAGGACTTAAAAAGTGTCTATCACCTAAGATCCCTTTTGCAGAAGAATTCCTATCTTCCTCAAAGAGAGTCAAGTGAGAGTCCTTAAAATCTTCCTGCTCCTGTGATATCACCTCTGTGGTTGCTCCTTGCATACTTTAAGTCTGTTCCTATCTCAAGGCCCATTGTGTTCAAATATCTGCTCCCTCCTTTCCCCAGGCTTTTCTCAAATTTATCTCTATGATAAATTTTCTCTATGAGGAAAGGCCTTTCCTGTCTGCTATGATTTGAGTGTGTTCACTCCAAAATTCATCTTGAAATGTAATCCCTACTGTGATAGAATTAAGAGTGGGGCCTTTGGGGAGGTGATTATTTCATGCAAGCTCCACCCTTATGAGTGGATGGGGTGAGGAACGTACAGCCTTGAGGCCACATGTGGCCTTCTGGATCCTTGAGTGCAGCCTTTTGATGAACACAAATTCAGAACAATTTTAAAATAAGTTTCTGGAAGAAACTAGCCTGGAACCCTTTTTGGCTCTCTGCCTTTCATGTGAGAACATAGATTCTTCACCTGTGAATGATACAGTTACAAAGTGCAAACTTGGCAGTAGGGAGTGAAACTCTCTTCAGACACCAAACCAACTGTCACATTGAACTTGGAATTCTCAGCCTCCAGAACCATGAGAAGTAAATTTTTATTCTTTATAAACTACCTAGCTGCAGGTATTTTGTTATAGCAGCAGAAATAGCCTAAGACACTGGCCATATTTAATAACTAGTTTCCTTGCTTTATATTTTTTCCTAAGCAATTATCACAGGAGTACAAGTACTTTTTTTCTTATTGTCTGTCTGTCTTCCTATGAATGAATGTAAGTGCCAAGAGAGCAGAAATTATCGCTATTTCTGTTTATTGCTATAATGGCTGTTACATATGGAAAAAAATTGATATTCAGTCTGAAGAGATGTATGGATTATTTGAATAGGGAAAAGAGGACTAGGCAAAGCAGGTTGAGGATAATTATTGTGACAAGGAGAACACTCCAACAATGAGATGTAAAAGTATGTCAGTGGTCAGATAGACAAGAACTTTCTTTTGTTGACAGGAGTGAGACTGGAAAGAACCAGGGGTGGAAAGTGAGATGAGCAGGTGGTGTGATGGGACAGTTGATAAAGGAATGTTTTCTTTGAGGTCAGACAATTGTTGCCTGTCTTTAAGAAGCAAATGAGGGGTTATTCCACCTTCTAACAGTCAAGGGTGTATCAAAGTTCAGTTGCTTCTTGAGGCAAGATGAGATGAATTTAGTCAACCCAAATTCATGGGCACTTTTTCCCAAATTGGTCAGTGGGAAAAACAGTTCATAAATGTTTCCCGTTTATAAGGCAGAGAATGGGAATTTGAAGGGTCCATGTCTGGCCTTATAGTAAACATGGGGGTCATCATTGAGTCTTATCTAAATCGTGAGGGACTGGGTGCTTCCCTGTGGTAAGCTGTTTCCAGCAACACAAAAGGAAGGATTTGTTTCTTGATTCTCACTGATTTTCTAGGATCCTGGAGTTCAGGTAAAGTTCAATATTGTCAGCCATGCCTAAAACAGTGCCTGACTGCCATTGAATAGGTACTCATAATTATTTGTGAAAAAGGAATTAGCAACCACTCAGAAAAGAGAAAGAGGTGAAAAGGATCACCAGGCAAGGCAGGAAGGAATGGAGAGGAGTCCAATTATGGTTTTAGACTTTACCTTCTAAGATTATAATTAATCATATATCACTGTGGTTGCCACTGAGGGCTCATTATGGGCCAAGCATTGTGCTAAGTGTGTTATATGCATAACCTGGTCTCAGTTTTGATTCAGCTACTAATGTCAGGATGCCTTGGCTCTTGCCTATTGGTGTTTAAATGGGCAGATTGACAAGGATGCTAAAGATGGATTATGTTCTCATTCAAAGTTGCCTTTGAGAAGAGAAAAAAAAAATAAATTTCATAAAACTTTTTCTCCAGTTTTATACATTTACTATTAAGCTCTCTATGTAAGTTTTCTTTTAAAATAATCAAGGGGAATGTCTATAACTTTTGTAATCTTGTGTTTCTTACATGTTAGATGAGCAGCTGCCTAAAAATGTATGTATACAAAATACTTCACAATCTTTCAACAAAGATGTCACATTAAGGGTATAAGTATTCAGTTCAAGATAACCTCTCAACAAAAGCAAATATGTCTATTCACTTTTCCCTATTTTTCATCAAGAGGAACAAAAAGAAGAAAAACCATTACACAGCATCAGAGTTCTCTTACATAATATCTCAAGAGAAGGAATTTGTTTGACCTAGTGAAAGACTGTGCTCTGTTTCTCAAAGAAGAGTGTTCATTATAGTCATTATCTGTTTTTGGATTCCTACTATGTGGTGTTCACTGTACTAAAAAGTTAACCTTTCTCTGAAAGGTTACTCCTGCAATTCTGAAGTTATATAAGATTTAAAATGATGACTTAATCTTGCATTTCAGTGGAAAAGACAATAGAGCACTTTGCATTCAGGACACAATTTTTTTGTACTTCAACTAAAACTTCATAGAAACAAAAAAATTTCTTATTGCAACTCTGAAATTTAGCTATTGTGATATATCTAATTACAGGAAATTAAGTTATGTTTGAGTTTAAAATATTAAATCCATTATTTACTTTTGAATATAAAATGGTCAAAATCTTTGTAGTTTAAAAAAGAATGTAAAATCATATGTACCAAACTGTAATTTAACATGTATTGGCAAGGCCTTATTTTTGAACAAGATTATTCAATAGTACATTTAATTAACACTTAACTATTATAAAGTACTTTAATAAGGGTGTTTTCAAAAGCATTTTCAGTTAATGAGATTAAAACAGAGTAACATAAATGCCAGAGTAAATAAAAGCTCCTTTTATTCAACTACAAATTTCTCCTGGAAAAAAATGTGTATGAAAAATTTGTTTTTAATTCCTTGCCTTCTTTCTACGTCAAAATATTTCAAATACATTCTAAAGAGCATTAAGGTAGCATTTGGAAATGATCCATGTGAAATGGTCACCTATTATCTGCATGATTTGAAAGCCCTGCCATCAAGTGGTGGTGCTCATTTTTTTTTTGCAGTTTTTGTCTGGGGCTGGGTTTGAACCAGCCACCTCTGGCATATGAGGCCAGCGCCCTACTCCTTTTAGCCACAGGCACTGCCCAGTGGTGCTCATTTTTTAATAGCTGGAGGAGCAAACACTGGGTTAAGAGGGCTGTGCCTTGAACTTGACCAAGTCAGCTTGTACAGGCAAAGTCTCCTTCAGACCTTTGAAAGAACTTCAATCTTTATGAAATATTTCTCATGAGAGTTTGTTTGGACCAACCTCATTTCTCTCTCAGGTCTAAAGCCTCTTCAACTCTGTGAGCTTTGACGTAATGTGAGATTTGTCTATGGAGTCATTCTAACCCCGAAAGTCTGATATGTGCTTCTACTTAGTTACTCACTCTCATGTGTTCCCAGTGTTGGCTTCAGAGCAAAGTCCTAATTTTTCATCATGGCAGCTCTGCCTTTACTTATTGACTTAATTAACTAACTAAACACTAATATGGCACATACCATGGGCCGGGCACTGTGCTAAGCCCATATCAAATATCAACACAATTAGTTCATTTCATCAGCATAGCAACACTGTGGGTAGTTCCTCTTGCTATCATTCTTGCTTTATAGATGAGACTAAAAAATGGGGAAATCTAGTAAATTGAAGACCTGGAACTCAAACCCAGGCAGTCTGATTCCAGAATCTCTGCTCTAAACTTCCATAGTCCATATGCCATTGTCAAACAGGACTAGATGACAGGTCATGTTCTGAACAGTCAACTTTACGCCAAATGCACAGGTGCTTTATATACACGAACCCCAAATGTTTAAGACACATAAATTCATTGAGCATTAAACAAATACTATATTTTGAAACACGCAAGAATACCTTAGAGAGTATTAAAAATCTAGAGTCCAATTTAATTCCTTTTCCACTTACCTTTAACCCTCTTCTTTTATTATTTCCAGTTTAATTTTGTACACAGTTTTGAGTTAAACAACACTGTGTTTGTTCATTTGTTATTCAAATTGACTGTAAACCATTATGCAAGTTGGAAGAGATTTCCAAGTGCTATGCCTTCTCCTTTGGGGTTAGCTGGATTTTAGAAGCTTCTATTTCCTATTTTTTTCCCTCTTACCTACAGGGGGAGCTATTTCATGCAGTGGGTCTCAAATCTTTGGTCTCAGGACCTTATTACACCCATAAACATTATAAACAGCTTCTCTTATATATATTGCTATCCATTAACATTTGTCGTATTAGAAATTAAAACTGAGAATTTTAATAATATTTGCTGAAAAATAATAAACCTATGGCATATATAAATAACAAATCTTTATGAAAAATATACTTTATGAAGCCAAAAATATTTTGTGAGAAAGTGGCATTGTTTCATATCTTTACAGAAGTCTTTAACCTTTGTTTTTTTATCACCCAAAGTCTGTAGACTCATTCTTGGTGTAATATATCCTATGAGTTTTGACAAATGTATAATGACATGTATGGTTCATTATAGTAACATACAATACTTTCGGTGCCTGAAAATTGTTCCGTGCTGTAGTCATCCCTCTCTCTCTCCTAACCCATGGGAAAACTACCGATTTTTTATTATCTCCATAGCTTTGCCTTTCCCAGAATGTCATACCATTGCAATCATACAATATACAACTTTTTCAGGTTGATCTCTTTCACTTAGGAATATGCATTAAATCTTTACCATGTCTTTTCATGGCTTGATAGCTCATTTACTTTTAGCACTGAAAAATATCCCATTGTTTGAATATATCACAGTTTATTTTTCCACTAACCTATGGAAGATCATTTTAGTTTCATTCAAGTTTTGACAATTGTAAATAGATATTTTATAAACATCCATATTCAAGTTTTTGTGTGGACATACGTTATCATGAGTAAATATCAAGGAGTACAATTCAGGGATCATATAGTAAATGTATGCTGAGTTTGTAAGAAACTGCCAAACTATCTTCTGAAGTTGAGGCCCCAGTTTTCAGTCTGAGCATCACTGAATGACAGTTCCCATTGCTCCATATCCAAACCAGTTTTTGAGGTTATAAGTGTTTTAGATGTTGGCCATTCTCATAGGTTATATAGTTTCTAATTGTTGTTTTAATAACATAATGTTGAGTATCTTTTCATATGTTTATTTTCTATCAATATATCTTTTTTGGAGAGGCCTTTTCATATGTTTATTTTCTATCAATATATCTTTTTTGGAGAGGCCTTTTGATTTTTTTTTTTTTTTTTTTTTTTTTTGCAGTTTATGGCCGGGGGTAGGTTTTAACCCCCCACCAAAGGCACATGCTGGTGCCCCACTCCTTTGAACCACTGGTGCCTCCCCCTTTCAATCATTTTTTAAAAATTAGGTGTTCATTTTATTGTTAGGCTTTAACAGTTCTTTGTGTATTTTGAATAACAGTCTTTCATCAGATATGTCTTTTGCAAATATTTTCTTAATGTCTGAGTGTCTGTGACTTCTCTTCTCATTTACTTGAAATTGTCTTTCACAGATGAATTTTTAATTTTACTGAAGCCCCATGTCTTAGTTATTTCTTTCATGGATCATGCCTTTGGTGTAGTATCTAAAAATTCATTGCTTGGGTGGCACCTGTAGCCCAGTGGGTAGGGCGCCAGCCACATACACAGAGGCTGGCGGGTTCAAATCCAGCCTGAGCCAGCTAAAGCAACAATGACAACTAAACAGCAACAACAACAACAACAACAACAAAAAACAGCCAGGCAGGCTGAGGCAAGGGAATTGCTTAAGCCCAAGAGTTTGAGATTGCTATAAGCTGTGACACTACAGCACTCTACCCAGGGCAACAGCTTGAGACTCTGTCTCCAAAAAAAAAAATTCATTGCCATACCCAAGGTCACTTAGTTTCTCCTTTGTTATCTTCTAGAAATTTTATAGTTTTAAATTTTGTACTTAAGTTTATGATCTATTTTGAGTTAATTTGTGTGAAGGGTATAAGGTCTGTGGACAGATTCATTTTCTTACATGTGGATATCTAGTTGTTTTGTTATCATTTGTTCAAAAGACTATCTTTGTTCATTGTATTGTGTTTATTCCTTTTTCCAGAGATCAATTTTCTATATTTATGTGAGGCTATTTCTGGACTCCTTATTCTGTTCCATTGATCTGTTTGTCTTTTATTTTGTCAATACTACACTGTCTTGATTTCTGTATCTTTATAGTATCTGTTGACATCAGTTAGCACAGCTCTCCAACTTTGTTCTTTAATATTGAGTTGGCGATCTGGGTCTTTTGACTCTCCATCTAAACTTTAGACAATTTAAATTATTTATTAAAAAATGTTTCTTTAAGGAATCTTTTAGAGTGACAAAGAGCTTGGCATCTTTGTGCTTATTAGCAAAATGCAAAGCAATTTGTCTTCAGGCAAATATAATCAACAAAATAACTTGCTGGGATTTTTGATTGGAATATCATTGAATCCACATGTGGAGAAGAAGACATCATGATAATATTAAGACTTCCTATCCATAAACAAGAAATACCTCTCCATTAACTTAGTTGTTTTTTAATATTTTTCATAGAGTTTTATAATTTTCTCATATAGATCTTATATATTTTGTTAGATTTCATTTGGGGGGATGCTAAAGTAAATGGGCATTCCCTTTTTGAGTTTCAAATTCTACTTATGTACTGTTGATGTATGGGGATAGCAATTAAATTTTGTGTATTAACCTTGTATCCTGCAAACTTGATAAAATCATTTATTAGTTCCAGGATGTTTTTGTTTGTTTTGTCAATTCTTTTAAATTTTCTGAATAGGCAGCCATGATATCTGTGAACAAAAACAACTTTATTTCTCCCTGCCCAAACTGGTGCATGCTTTATTTCATTTTCTTGTCTTAGTTAGAATTTCCAGAATAATGTTGAAAAGCAATGGTGAGAGGGGCTATTCTTACCTTACAGAAAAGCTTTGAGTTTCTCACCATTAAGTGTGATGTCAGCTGCAGGTCTATTGTAGATGTTCTTTTGCAAGGTGATGAAGTTCCTCACTCTTCCTAGTTTTCTGGGTTATCATGAATGGACACTGGAGTTTTTCTATGTTGACGTGATCATGTGATTCTTTTTTTTAGCCTGTTGACATGATAGGTTGCAGTGATTGACTTTTGAATGAACCAGTCTTTCATAGAGGGGATACATTCCACATGGTCATGATGTATATTTATTTTTACACATTGTTGGATACAATGTTATAACATTTTACTAAGAATTTTTGCATCTATGCTTATAAGAGCTATTGATCTGTAGTTTTATTTTTTGTTTTGTTTTGCTAGCCCTTTTTCTTGCCCTCTAATGTCATCTCATTGTTAGAAAACAGGATCTATTTATTTAGAGCTTCTCTGGCGTTGATAGTGCCTTCTAATTAATTTTATTTTATTTTTTATTTATTTATTTATTTATTTATTTTATTAAATCATAGCTATGTACATTGGCATGATCATGGGGCATCATACATTGGTTTCACAGACCGGTTGACACGTTTATATCACACTGGTTAACATAGCCTTCCTGGCAATTTCACAGTCATTGTGTTGAGACATTTACATTCTACATTTACTAAGTTTCACATATTTCTTTAAAAAGCTTTCAGAGTGACAAAAAGCTTTTTCATTTTGTGTTAATTAGCAAAATGCATCCCTTTCTTCAGACAGACAAATCCCATAACGAGGCAAACAGTTTGGGTGAGAGGTAGTGGGCTTAATTTCATCAGTCTTTCTTCTTTTTCACTGGCTGTTGCTATGCAGTACACAGATTGTGTGACTATTTAAGGCGGTTCTGTCTTTGATATATTTTGAGACTTGCTTTGTGGTCAACAATGTGGTGAATTTGTGTAAATATTTCTTGTACATGTAAAGACAATGGGTTACATAAAAAAATCACAAAATAGATTCTGTAATTTCTAGACCAATAATACCAAAAATATAGGAAATAAAGAATTATATGATTAATCCAGAGAAAAACAGAAATGGAGAAAAATTAAGTAAAGAAAAAAAGAAAGATACAAGAAAGAATGGTAAAAATATGTCCCCAAACATCAGGAAAACTCTAACAAAAATTAATTCAATGATTTAATATTAATATATAACAGATTTATAAGCATCATTAAAAGACTATAATAATTTGATAAATAGAATAATTTACTAGAAATATGTAATGATCCTTTATGTGTGTGAGCCTGAAAGCATACCTTTGAAACAAAGTAATAGTTACATACTTATTAAAAAAGAAAGAAATCCATACTTAATATGGAAAATTTAACTTACCTATTCATAAATTGTTAAATAAAACAGATAAAAATATTTTAAGATTATAACATATTTTAAGAGCAATTTATAAGCATATTATGTTGAGGAATATTTCTATTTTTTTCATATTTTCCATCTCTAGCTCTCTAAACTGCATCTCACTTATAACTTCAGAGCAACCTCCAAATTAATTAGTTATCTAATATTATATATCATATGTATGTGTACTCAAGTGGGTTTTAAACTTTAAAGATTATACATTAATTTATATAAATTGTTTTGTTATTACTCTTACATGACTGCTTTTTTTCTATTGTCCTATTCTTTAGGTACATGCCTTTCTTTTTACATTTTTATTTCACTTTAATCATATCTATTTTATTAAATGATTTTGCTAATATTTGAGTGCTTGGATATTAATGTTCCTCTTTATTTTGATTCCCCTTGCTGGCTAAATTCTTTCTGTGAATGTTAAATTTGGTTTGAGCCACTCTTCATCAATGCTTCATCAAGAACTTTTTTTTCCAGATTAACATAAGTGTACAAATGATTAGATTCCATTGCTTGCATTTCTAAGGTTAAGTTCAAGTGTAGTTAAGCCCTTCATCCAGGAGGTGTGCTGTACACCCTTCATTGTGCACATTAGGTGAGAACTTACCAATCCCCTTCCTCCTCCCCTGTCCCCATTACCTCCTCTCCTACCCCTTACTTGAACATACTTGTGTTTTTCAGTTATGTGGGCCAGTACTTGTTTTTCTATTGGTTTCATATTAGTATTGAATACACTGGATACTTGGTTTCTCATTCTTGTGATACTTTACTATGAAGAATGTGCTTCAACTCCATCCAGGTAAATGCTAAAGTGTAAAGTCTCCATCTTTTAATGGCTGAATAGTATTACATGGTATACATATACCACAGTTTATTAACCCATTCATGGGTTAATGGACACTTGGGTTGCATCCACATCTTGGCAATTGTGAATTGAGCTGTAATAGATATTCTACAAACCACCTTGTGATAAAAAGCGTTTTTTTCCTTTGGGTAGACACCTATGTGGGATCAAATGGAAGACCTACTTTTAGCTCTGTGAAGATTCTCCATATTTCTTTCTAAAAGGCTATACTAGTCTGCAATCCCACCACCAGTGTATAGGTATTCCCTTCTCTCTGAACTCATGCCAGCATCTGCAGCTTTGGGATTTTGTGCTGTGGGCTACTCTCACTGAGGTTAGGTGAATATCTCAGAGTGGTTTTTATTTGCATTCTTCTGATGATTAGGGATGATGTACATGACAGCATTTAACTTGCTTCTTTTCAGGATCTGACTTTCCAGGCAGTCTATGTTCACCTAGTTTTCAAATGCCTTAGCTCTCTGTCCAGACTGTGGTAAAATCCCCCACATATCTTGGAAGCATGATGCCCTTCCTTTCCACTTCCTCCTGAACTCAAAAGCACATTTATTGTTTTCTGTTTTTCCATATATCCCTCTCTTTTGTATATTCATTACCAAATGACCCTTAGCCATAAATCTAGGAAGTTCCATATGACTAGGAAGTCATATCAAATCATAAGTTTTAGAAACAACAAAGAGGAAGGTTTTATTCTTTGTCACATGAAGTATATAATTTATTTCCCACACAGGTTAGGCATTTGATAGGAATCATCAATACGAACTTAATTAAATTAAATTAAGCTTAATTTAATAACTCCAGTATTACTGGATTAAGTTCACAAAAACCTTCCTCATCCCTGGAGTTTTTTTCCAAATTCAATATTTGCTGCTTAGGGAAATGTAACTACCAAATATTCCTAAGTAAAACCATTTTATTAAAGTTCTCGTTCTTCTGAGGTAGTGCAATTCTAAGGAAAAATTTGAGCACTTATATTCATAGGAGACCTCATCTAACTCCAATGTATCTTCTGGTTCTAACAGTTTCTTCCTGATTATAACTTACATATAAGTTTTTTTTTAACTCACACAATGACAATTTCTAATGGATTTTTAATATCCAACAAGCAATTCTGCTTTATCTTTATATAGGTTTAGTTATGTCTGTGATTTAATCCTAACAATTAAATTGTTAACCAAAATTGAGCTGTATCTACAGGGTGGCCATGAAGTCCATGTGCAATTTCAACCTACACACTATTTTAAGTTGCACACAAACTTTATGACCACCCTGCACTGAAGCTCAAATTCACAAACCTTTAAAGCCTTTTCAGCATTAGTGCTTTAACCTACTGATAAATCAGCTATGAAATTCAAATACCTACTTTCATATGGAATTCAAATTAATTAAAACAAAATAAAGAGTATAATGCCTGTAAAAGTATTAACTCATAGTTAAATCAACACAAGGGACACATTGGAGTATGTCACAAGATTTCCTTTTCTATTACAAATGTATTTACATTTGCAAATAGAAAATTCTTTACTATATCTGTTAGCAAATTGACTTCCTTTCTGTAATGTTTTAAAAGGTAGGACTGACAAAAAGGTAGCCTACCAGAGCCCATGCTAAGCCTCAGGGTCAGCTGAGCCAGAGGCTGGAGATCACAGAAATTTTCTTTCTTCTTTCTTTTCTCTCTCTCTTTCCTTCCTCCCTCATTTATCCTTCCTCTCTCCTTTGTCCATCTCATCCCTCTCCTTTTTCTTCCCCTATTTTCCTCCTCTTCCTCCCCCTTCTCTCTCTTTTAAGGCTCCGGAGCCTAAATTTGGTTAACCTACAGAAAAGGACCCAACTCAGCCATCTTTGGATGAGAAACTGCCAATGCACTTACTCTGGAGCTTTGGAAAAAGGAAGCACAAGTGGGTGGTGCATTCACCAAGAAACTGAGGGGCTGCAAGAATTCATATTATGGGTTGGAACTCAGTCGCTTGGCATTCTCTATTGCTGATGATGATTAGATGATTGGTGTTTTCATAAAAAGAAAATCATCCATATCAGCTTTTCTGTCTTTGACTTTTTCCCCTCATTCGTCGTTTCCATAATGACTTAAAAGCAACACCAAGTCAACATCACATTTTAATTGAGTGGAGTTTAAAAAAGAAAAGAAAGACAGCTTTTTCATCAACTGGTTCTTGATGCTAACCATTTTAATCTCTCTCATCTTTGCTATTGATTATTTGTGACTACAATAGAGAGTTTCTATTCCTCATTGAGTTGTTTTGGGGGGTTTTTTTGGGAGGGGGTTGTTATTTGTTTTTGTTTTGTTTTGTTTTGTTTTTGAGACAGAATCTTACTCTGTCACCGTTGGTAGGGAGCTGTGGCATCATAGCTCAGAGCAACTTCAAACTCTTGGGCACAAGTGATCCTCCTGAGTAGCTGGAAATATAGGCACCTGCCACAATGCATAGCTATTTTTATAGAGACAGGGTCTCGCTTTGCTGGGGCTGGTCTTGAACTCATGAGCTCAAGCAATCCATCTGCCTGGGCCTCCCAGAGTGCTAGATTAGAGATGTGAGCCACTGCACCCGGCCTCATCATTGAGTTTTTCTGCCCATTTTCTGTTGGGAGTTCTGGTTCTCTTCCCAGCCTGCACTACCTGGGGTCATTCATGAAAGTCTAAAACAGATATCAATTCTGGGGAGTCCTAATATTATATCTTCTTTAGAATTTCTTTCATTTTTTGCTTTTATAGTACAGCAAGTCCTAGGATAACATAATTTACTTCAATGTCATTTCATTATACATTTCATGAGAAAGAAAATTGATTCTCAATCGGAGCCACTCTCTGTGCAGTTTGTGAGTTTTTCTCACGTCTGCATGGGGTTTTCTCTGAGTCCTCTGGTTTCCACTGACATTCTCGCCCGTGTATGTGAGGTGAACTGGCAGGTCTACATGAGCCCAGTCTGAGTAAGTGTGTGTGTGGGTGGGTGCCCGCGATGGGCTGGCGTTGTGGCCAGGGCTGCTTTCAGATTCTGCCCTGACCTGCCTGTAGAGGCTCTAGCAACCCTCGACCCTGAACTGGCAAGAGCAAGTAAATAATTATCTTACTTGCTCACGCTTGCTTTTATTAACTTTCAAAAATATATGTATTGCTTACATTTATTATGATGTGAAGTGTTTTGGTCTTTATTGAGAAGTTTTCTGATGTTTTTATTACCAAAATATGCCATAGGAACTTAACTCTTATTTATATCAATTAGCCTATTAAAACTGGTTTCATTATGAAATTTAAATTCAAGTTGTAGCGTGTAAAAGGATGTTAAGTGAGGAATTACCGCAACTTTTCTCCCCAGATCTCATCCTAAAGGTCAGACTTCATATAAATTTTGGAAGAAGTGAAAGTTTTCCTGTCCTTTTCTCTTGCTTACCAGTGACCTTCCATTTTCCGTTTGGGGGGTAGGGTGGCTGCCCCTGTCACCATGCTCAGCTCCTCTTTAGGCTCCTACACCCACTCATCTCTCTGAAGATGTCAGCAGGTAACGATGGTATACATGAAATAAGATGTGAGCTGTGGTCTCTTCAGGTTCTAATGGCCTACTGCACATCCTAGGGATCATGGCTAATAATAACCGTCTCTGTAGGTTGACTCACTTGTGGGTTGTCAATGTACAGAGGTTGTACTGTATTAGCTGATAGAGTAACCTTTAAATGTTCTCACCACAAAAAAAAATTACAAGTATGGTGAGGTGATGGATATATTACTAAGCCCAATTTAAACATTTTACAATGTGTATGTGTACCCTAACACACACTGTACTCCATAAAGACATATAATTGTCAATTAAAATTAAATTAAGTTTTAAAAAAGGCTCCAATGGTACTCATGTTAATAGGGGGCTCCTGATCTCCAAAATCTTTAAATACTTAAGAGAAAGCAGCCTTTACAGTGAAATGCTAGACACTGGGTTTATATTTTGAAAGGTTTCTGACATAATGACTGCCTATTTCATTTATAAGCAACTGTCCTTTTTAGTAGTGTGAATTTTCAACCTGTACTACAAGGAAACAAAGCAATTTTCTCTTTTCTCATTTTATGCAGTATTACACTTATATATACACTACACACATATCCATAGATTGACAAATATGGTATGGAAATTGCTAGTAGCTAGAATGGAAAAACAAACATACACTTTTATTTGTACTTGGTTTCCTGATACAGAATATTTCCATCATTCAGCTGAGAAATTATGTATATTTATACCTAGTAGACTTATCCTCATGAACCTTTTATCAGATAAATATTCTACCTTAACTGATGAAATAAAGGTACTTACAATTATTGGTCATCACATCTTCACTATTTGAGCATATTTTACAATGATTAATTTCCTGGCAGCTGTTAAAATCCTGTCTTCGCTTTGAAGACACCCTAAGTGTCTTTAATGGGCATTATTTGGTGAGCTTAGCAGGAATTTCATCTAAAAAGAGATCCATCTGGTAGATATATCAAATTAATAGTACTTGAACATTGAGTTCCACTTTCCAAAACTGATTAGGCATAACTATATAAAATTTCCTAATGAATATTATTGTATTTTTATTACATCACAGGTTGCCTTTCTCACATCTGAGTCAATTGCAATAAATAAAACTTTTAAAGACTTGATAATAACTTGATGAAATACAATAGATAATCACTAAGTGGGAAAACTGAAGTTAACTTCCTACTTATTTAAGTGTCTGGATCATTATTTGGTACATCATGATCCAATTTTCTAAAATTTCTAGGGGAATTGATAATTCCATCACATGTTCAAATCAGATACTTATGAATATAGTACAGCAATTTCTAGTAGTCAGTAGGGAGAATAGGACTTACTTTGGATTTGACTTTCTGAAACACTTCAAAATAGCATGATTTAATCATCTGCATGAATATTAAAGAATTCATCAGTTTCTCAGTGGTACATTATCTGAAGGAAAATTTATTTTTTCTTGGGAATTTGATAAATTATGGGCAATGCTCTTCTATAGTGTCAAGTTCCCTAGGTAAAGGTTTTAGGCATAGAATCTATGGATTCTATAAAAGACCTGCAAATTCAATTAAAATTTGTATTCACCACAGATGCCTTAAAAATATTCCATAACTCTATATTTGTTTTTGTAGAGGACTTAAAAAGATAATACCCTAAAAAAAGAAATTGATTTAGGCTTACAATGGGCTCTTGAAACAAGGATGTTTTGTTCTCAAAATGCAGATGTGTGCACATGCATACACACACACACACACACACACACACACTTCTTCCAGCTCTTCAACATTGCAATAAAGGGTTGAAATTACCACGGAAACTAGGAATCCGTGTCCAAGTAGTACTGCCTAGGTGTCAGGCTTTAAAACAAGAGAATGACAACCGTGGGACCAATCTCTAAAGACATATGCAAGTCTGTTACCAGGGTGATAAGTTTGTCATATAGTCCATGCTTCCTCTTAAATTACTGTCCTTCATTCTCAAATTTTGTGATTCCTACTTCTTTTGATGTAAAATGTTTTTCTTCTTTTAAATAATAGCCATAGAAGATGATAATATTTGTTTTTATGTTTTTCTTGCAAAAAAAATAAATAAATAAAGTTGGCAACCTTAATTGGTTTTTAAATTTGCTTTTGGAATGTTACCAGCTGGTAAAACCCAGACGTCTGGAAATCACTGACCAGCATGGAACACATATGCTCCCTTCATTCTGATTTTATAAACCATTTCATAGAAATTTAATTTTATGATACTGTTCTGGCCATTCACAGGTTGATGAAAGAAGATTCCTTCCATTAATGTCCCCTCCCATAATTTTGTTTAAAATTAAATCACTTGGCTTGGCTCCTATAGCTCAGCAGCTAGGGTACCAGCCACATACACCAGAGCTGGTGGGTTCAAATCCAGCCCAGGCCTGCCAAACAACAATGAGAACTAGAACCAAAAAATAGCTGGGTATTGTGGTGGGTGCCTGTAGTCCCAGTTACTCCGGAGGCTGAGCCAAGAGAATCGCTTACGCTCAGGACTTTGAGATGGCTGTGAGCTGTGATGCCATGGAACTCTACCCAGGGTGACATAGTAAGACTCTGTCTCAAAAAAAATAAAAAACAAAATTAAATCACTAACAAATAATCAAGACAGATTTTAAATATAGTACAGTTATGCCTTATTTCATGGAGAACATAAATAGCTGAAATGCTGCTAAGATATTAGACTTTTTTGCCTTTATGCCATATACTTATAAAAATAGTAATGTGATTGTCATTGAAAGAAAAATATCACATAATTCAATAAACTTTTTAGTAATCTAGTAAAATGATTATGAAATGGTAAATGTTTTGGTTATATTTTTGAAAAAGTACCAATAAAATTTTTAAATGTGAACCAATAAAGTTCCAAAAACCAATGATAGCTTCCCTAAAGAGGATATAGTACACCAAAAGGATTTCTATGAAGCTCTCCAGCAGAGCAAAAACCCTGCCACCTTTACTGCTTACGTCAACCTTAGAAATGAAGATCCACATTTGTATTAAGAGAGAAAATACTGAAACATTGCAGGGATAACAATTCAAAATGTCACTGTAAATGACAAAATAGGGATGCATACAGTGAAAAGTCAACACTGTGGATTACATCACTGAAAATACTTTCAAAATGTACATGAAATTTTTTCCTTGATTTAGTACAGGCACACCCCAGAATTATTTCATATCTGTGTCCAGAGCACTACAATAAAGCCAATATTGCAAGAAAGGAGTCACACAATTTTTTAAATTTCCTAGTGTACATAAAAGTTATGTTTATACTGCACTATACTCTATTAAATGTGGAAAACATTATGTCTAAAAGAGCCATGTACATACTTTAATTTTTTTCTGACAATTGCTTACAATTTTCTGAATCCTTAATGAATCATCTTTTCGCCGGTGGAGAGTCTTGCCTCAATGTTGATGGCTGCTCACTAATCAGGGTGGTGGTGGCTAACGGTTGTGGTGTCTGCCATAATTTCTTAAAACAACAATAAAGTTTGCTGCATTAATGGACTCTTATTTCATAAAAGATTTCTCTGTCGCATACCTACTGTTTGATAGCACTTTACCCACAGTATAACTTCTTTCAAAATTAAGGTCAATCTTCTCAAACCCTGCCACTGCTTTATCAAATAAGTTCATGTGCTATTGTAAATATTTTGGTGTTATTTAAACAATGTGTACAGCATCTTCACCAGGAATAGGTTCCATCTCAAGAAACTACTTTCTTTGCCTGTCATAAGAAACTAATCCTCATCTTTTCAGGTTCTATCATGAGTTTGCAGCAATTCAGTCAAATCTTCAGGCTCCACATCTCATTCTGGTTCTCTTGCTACTTCCACTAAACCTGCAATGACTTCCTCCACTGAAGTCTTGAAGTCTTCCTCCCTCGAAGCCATCCACCAGGGCTGAAATCAACTTCTGTCAAATTCCTGTTGATGTTGCGATTTTGACTTCCTCCCATAAATAAGGAATGTTCTTAATGGAAACTGAAATAGTGGATCCTTTCCAGAAGGCTTCCAATTTACTTTGCCAAGATCCATCAGAGGAATCACTGTCTATGGAAACCATAGCCATACTAAATGCATTTCTTAAATAATAAGACTTCAAAGTTGAAATTACTCCTTGATCCAAGCCTGCAGAATGGATATTGTGTTACCAAGTATGAAAATGACATTAATCTTATACATCTTCATCAGAGCTCTTGAGTGACTGAGTGTATGCACAATGAAGAGTAATATCTTGAAGGGAATTTTTTTCTGAGCATAAGTCTCAAAAGTGTCTTTAAAATATTCAATAAGGTACGCCATAAATAGGTATGTTGTCGTTAGGCTTTGTTCTTCTATTTCTAGAGCACAGCCAGGGTAGATTTAGCAATTTTTTTTTTTTTTTTTTTAGAGAAAGAGTCTCACTTTGTTGCCCTCGGTAGAGTGCTGTGGCATCAAAGCTCACAGCAACCTCCAGCTCTTGGGCTTAGGCAATTCTCTTGCCTCAGCCTCCCGAGTATCTGGGACTACAGGCACCCACCACAACACATGGCTATTTTTTTTGCAGTTTGGCCCTGGGTCAGGTTCAAACCCGCCACCCTCAGTATATGGGGCTGGCACACTACTTACTAAGCCACAGGCACTGCCCTAGATTTAGCAATTCTTAGGGGACCCAGAATTTCAGATTGCTAAGTGAGCATTAGCTTAAACTTAGTCTTTAGCTGTGTTAGCCTCCACCTAGGAAATCAGCCTGTCCTTTGAAGTTTCGGTGGCCAGGCATTAACTTTTCTTTCTAGCAATGAAAGTTCTAGGTGGTACCTTATACCAGCATAAGACTATTTCATTTACATTGAAAATCTTTCATGGTGTAGCCACTTTCATCAATTATCTTAGCTAGATCTGCATAATTGGCTGCGGTGTCTATATCAGTATTTGCTACTTTACCTTGTACTTTTTATGTTTTGGAGATGGCTTCTTTCCATCAACCTCATAGTCCAACTTCTGTTAGCTTCCAACTTTTTTTCTGAAGCTTTCTCACCTCTTTCAGCCTTCATAGAACTGAAGAGAATTAGAATTTTCTTATGAAATAGTGAATTAGGCTTTGGCTTAAGGGAAAGTTGTGTTTTGTTGTTCTTCCATCCAGACCACTGAAACTGTCTCTGTATCAGCAATAAAGCTGATTTGCTTTCTTATCTTTTGTGTGTTTACTGGAGGAGCATTTTTAATTTCCTTTAATAATTGTTATGTTTTATTCATAACTTGGCTAACTATTCAGTACAGGAGACCCAGCTTTTAGCCTATCTTGGCTTTTGACATTCCTTCCTAATTAAGTTGAATGATTTCAAGATTTTGCTTTAAAGTGAGTAATGTATAACTTTCCCTTTCACTGGAACATTTAGAACACATTGTAGGGTTAATAATTTGGCTTAATTTTAATACTGCTGTGTCTCAGGAAATTGGGAGGTCTGAGGAGAGGAAGAGAAATGGGGGAACAACTTATCTGTAAAGCAGTCAGAATATACATTAACAGTTACTGATTATTAAGTCTGCCATCTTACATGGATGAGTTTGTGACATCCTCAAACAATTACAATAGTACCATTAAAGTTCTCAATTCATAGATTACCATGTCAGATATAATAATAGTAGTAACGACTGAAGTATTATGAGGATTACCACAATAGGATACAGAGACACAAAGTGAGCATATACTGTTGGAAAAACAGTGCCTTCAGACTTGCTGGGTGAGGGCTGCTACAAATCTTCAATTTATAAAATATGCAATTTCCATGAAGACCAATAAAACAAGGTAAAGCCTGTATTCATCTACTGTAAGTTTTAGTGTTCAGTAAAATCTGAATTAAGCAGAACATTACTGGGACTCCTGATTAATGAAATTATCTCTTCTTCTTAGAAGAAACACTTGAATGATGGCAATATAGACTCATGGTAGGGAGAAAAATTGAAAGTAACTTTTGCCTTATGATTTTTATGGTCATCTGAGAATCAGTTCAACCTTCTACATCTTTTCTAGCTCCAATTGTACTATTGTGTAGTTAAACAATCAACCTTTAATGGCTACTTCCTCTCAAAGTGGGTGGGATGTGGGGCAGGGGTTGAGCCAGTGTTGGGCAAGCCTCTTCAGAGCTGCCAACCAAACATTCCACGACTTCTGTGATTTGCACTGTAATCGGGATGATAACCTTCAGTAATTATTCAACTTATCAAAACCGTGATAGAAAAAGGCTTTTATGGAGAAGCTACAATGGAGTTAGTTGAAAAATTTGGCACACATACAGATTTAGTGTTCTGACAAGCATAACTAATAAGAGAGATATGGATGTGTGCCCTGTCTGTGCAAGTCCAGTGCTGCTATAAGAATAATTTGATTATAGTCACAATAGCTGAGAGAACTTGCTAGCAATGTTTAATTTTTGCTGAGGAATAAAAAAGTAAGACATGAATTTAGAGGTCAAAATTTAATAATCAAAATTTAACAGAAGGGTTTGTCTCTTTTGAAAAACTCAATCTGGGAAAATAAAAGGTTAGCACAAGAATTATATAAAAATTTGGTTTGGCTGTCTCTGTTATAAAACATAGTATTCAATTTTTCTAGTTATGGTACCAAGATTTTTATTCTGTTTTTGTTTGATTTTGTAACAAATCAAATTACTTTCTAAGATTGGAAATTTAAATATTTACCTGGAAAATGTGTGATCTATTTTGAAAGTAAACCACGTGGACCTAGAAATAAGACACACAAAGGAAAGGATATCATCTGCTTTGGTGTGAAAGACTTTAAGAATCTTGAAATACAGGGTGCCCCAAAAGTTGCCAATATACTATGGCAATTACTGTACAATAAACTATGGATATTCTACCATATTTTGCTATATATGGTTATCACCATATATAGGGAAAATGGGAAATTATAGATAGCTATATTTACCTTTATGTATAAAATATTCATTAAAATTTTTTTTAAATATTTATGAAATATTCTTTGTTGGCCAACTCTTTGTAAAATTTTGTAATGAATATGATAAATGCAGTAGAACCTCTGTAAGCTAACCACCTAAGGGACTGTAACAAACTGGTCAACATATAGAGGTGGTCAACATAAGGAACTAAGCCTATTATACTGATACCTACATGTGGTGCACGTCTAGTCTATGAAATTAGGTCAACTTAAGGAGGCAATAAACTATGGAGATTCTACTGTATTTTGTAAATAGTGGTACATTTAGCTATAATTTCCCATTTTTCCTACGTATAGAAACTTTATGGGTGACTTTTGGGACATGCTGTAGATTTGAACTTTCACAGTACTAATGTTCTTTGCCATAAATAATAAGAGCTGAGGTGATTTCCTCTTCTGAAAGCCTAATTCAACTGTTATTTGAAAAAATATTGAATAAGATGTTGCAAAACTAAATTAACTGGCCAAGCTAAGGGAAGTTGGTAGGTGTTAAGTGTCTGGTATGAACAGTAAAAGGAAAGTTGAGTTTTCAGAGTAGAGATTTGAGTAGGAGGATGGAGGGAAAAGGAGCAGGTTTTTTGAACATGGTGACTGACTAGCCAGGCTCTAAAAACAGTCAGAATTGGCTGTCCAGAGAGAAAGTTAACTTTTTTGCAAAGGGAGGATGGAAGAGGGGTGTTGAGGTGGGAAAGTTGGGATCTGGTAAAGAAATTAGAATAGAATGTGCAAAGGGAATCTGAATTGAGGCTAGATCGTTAAGATTTTTCAACAGGGTCTTTATCCTCCAGGACAGTGACTTTCAATGTGTTTCATTGACCACAACACATAGAAAACTGTATTTTACCCCCCATGTACACACATAAATATACACACATTCAGATGTAATCACACATGTATAGCCATATAGTCAAAGTAAATATGTTTAAAAAAAAAAAACAAAACCCTTACATACATTTACTCTTACTACATTGAAGGCTCTCTGATATTTTTAATTTAATTTTATTCAATACTTCTTCATTGATGAAGAATTCTGGCATGAACTACTGTGGGAATTACATTGTCTATTAAGAGATCAAGCCCCACAGTTGGTAAACACTGCTCCAGTGAATTTCATGAAAGTGTCTGAGCAGAGGACTATAGCAGGGATTTAGGAATATAAACTGGGCTTGTTTAACAGAATGGACTAGAGGGTAAGAAACAAGCAAACCCAGTTTGGCAGTTATTCTGGCTGCTGGGGCAATCATTTGTGGAATCAGTGGATATTAAGTGAGCAAGGCCATTGCAAAACATTTCAAGAAGTGGTCATGAGAGAATAATCTAAGGTGATGAGATCAAAAGTGAAGAAATGAGTGCCAGACATACATGGAGGACTAAATGAGATTTCTTAAACATCTGCCTTTGAATTTCTGCTTATGTATGAATAAATACAAAATTTTTCATAGGTAGAATCAAAGAAGTTCCATGAAAAAAAATCACCTCAAGAACTTTTGAAATTTTATAAGCAGACCTGAGGTACTCAAAATTCAACCAACCAGTAAAGCAAAGCAAAAATTAATACAGCTTTAGAAAAAAAGGAAAAAAAAAAAACATTTTAGTGTTTACTCTGAGCTGGGTATTAATATGTGTATTTTCTTATTTACTCCTCATAACTCTGTGAAACCAATATTGGTATCTTTATTCTACAGGTAAGGAAACTGAGGTTCAGAGAGCTCAGGTAGGTTATTTTTAAGTCAAAAAACGTTAGGTCAAAGCAGACATTGGACCCAGGTTTGTCTGGTTGCAAGTATGGGCTTTTTTAGTATAAAATTGCCTTGTGAAAAATGTTATAATTAATTTTTTAAAGAATAAGGTATATTTTTAAACAATTACATTTAAGTACAAACCACCAAATTTCAAACCAACCTGTGGTCTCACAGTAACACTTTATAATTCATTCTTAATTTACAGAAGAGAAATAAAGATTTGTACATGTAATTCAAATGACAGACAATGCTTTAAAAAAGAAACCTTTTATTTAGTTTTATAACTATTGTCATAATTACAGCAATTACAGTAATTACACGAAATATTCTAAAATTTTGATTAAAAAAAATAAGGAAGCCGATTCTTTCAACTGATTTCACATAGAGTAACAAACAACCCATATATTACATTAAAGAAAAATACCAACATGAGTAGTGCTAGAAACCTTACCAAGAACTGGGATTTTAATGAGAAGGAAATAGATTTAACCTTATACTTGGAATAATAACTAAATTAGCAATTTCAAGGGGAAAAAAATCCACAGGTAAAATGCATGTATTTGGGGGGAGGAGGCAAGATGGCTGATTGGATCCAGCTTTACACAGAATCTCCCATCCAGAAGGAGAGTTAAAGGACAGAAGTTTAGCAAATAAGCTGATGGTTTGGAGCTGAGCCAAGAGAGAAGACTGAAGAGCAGCACATCACCCCTGCTGAGCTGCAATCCCAAGGAAAAAACAACAGGTACAAAACCCATGGCTAAACAGATGGGAGTCCCTTCCCCCATGAGAACTGCTCACAGTATACTTTCTACAAACAAGTGAGCAGAATTCAGATATCCTAATATTTTATCCCTTAGGAGAGACCCTCTAAAAACTGGAACTCCTTCCCCAGAGAGGGCCCACCAGGCATAAAACTGAACATATACTCTACCCGCAATTCTGAACTCCCAGCACTCCCCTCCACTCTCACCCTGAGATCTGGAAGCCTATCCCTCATGGAGTCCAGATTCTTGGGCAGTTTCTTGAGAGGTGTGGACAGGGTATTGGCTGTTATAAGTCTGTGCTGAATTGGCAGCACAGGTGTAAAGCAGGGACTGTGGAGCGAGGGAGTCATATGAGAGAGGGAGAGATGGTGCCCTGCAGTGCAGCACAGCAGCAACAGTGAAGGGAACAATAGGGCTCACATTCCTGGTGATGTTTTAGAGAAACACTTCCCACCTCTCTTAGCAAGCAGAGGGAGCTGGGGCTCTGCTCCAGTGGTGGCCACGGGTGGAAGAGATCTGAAACAGAAACAGAGGCACCATGAGCAAAGTGTATGCTTGAGGCAGTACCTCCCGGGTGGGTCATGGTGGGGATGGAGAATAGACTCTAACAGACATGAACAACTTGATTTCCTCCAGCACCATATAGTCAGAGATTTTTTTTTTTTTATTAAATCATAGCTGTGCACATTGATATGATCATGGGGCATCATACACTAGTTTCATAAAGCATTTGACACATTTTCATCACACCGGTCTACATAGCCTTCCTGGCTTTTTTTTAGTTGTTGTGCCAAGATATTTACATTCTACATTTACTAAGTTTCACATATATCCTTACAAGATGTGTCGGAGATTTTAACACTCCTTTGGCAGTGTTGAATAGATCCTCCAAGAAGAAACTAAGCAAAGAAATTTTAGACCTAAACTTAATAATGTAACAATTGGATTTAACAGACATCTATATAACATTCCATCCTAACAAAATTGAATACACATTCTTCTCATCAGCCCATGGAACATACTCCAAAATTGATCACATCATTCATTAGCTCACAAGTCTAACATATAGCACATTTAAAAGGATAGAAATTATTCCTTGCATCTTCTCAGACCATCAAGGAATAAAAGTTGAACTCTGTAACAACAGGAATCTGCATACTCATACAAAAACATGTAAACTAAATAACTTTATGCTGAACAATACCTGGGTCATAAATGAGATTAAGAAGGAAATTACCAAATTTTTGGAACAAAATGATAATGAAGACATGAATTACCAGAACCTCTGGGGTACCTCAAAGCCAGTCAGAAGAAATTTATAGCATTGCAAGCCTTCCTCAAGAGAATGGAAAGAGAGGAAGTTAAAAACTTAATGGGACATCTCAAGCAACTGAAAAAGGAAGAATATTCCAAACCCAAATCCAGCAGAAGAAAAGAAATAACCAAAATTAGAGCAGAATTAAATGAAATTGAAAACAAAAGGATTATACAACAGATCAATAAATCAATAAGTTGGGCTTTTGGAAACGTAAATAAAATAGAGAAACCTTTGGCTAACCTAACCAGGAATAAAAGAGTAAAATCTCTAATTTCATCAATCAGCAATGGCAAAAATGAAATAACAACAGACTTCTCAGAAATTCAAAAAATCCTTAATGACTATTACAAGAAACTCTATTCTCAGAAATATGAAAATCTGAAGGAAATAGGCCAACAATTGGAGGCACGTCACCTTCCTAGACCTAGCCAGAATGAAGTGGAAATGTTGAGCAGTTCTATATCAAGTTCTGAAATACCATCAACTATACAAAATCTCCCAATAAAGTAAAGTGTGGGACCAGATGACTTCACATCAGAATTCTACCAAACCTTTAAAGAGGAACTAGTATCTATATTACTTAACCTTTACCAAAATATAGAAAAAAAGGAATACTACTCAACACATTCTATGAAGCAAACATCACCTTGATCCCCAAACCAGGAAAAGACCCAGTAAGAAAAGAAAATTATAGACCAATATCTCTAATGAATATTGATGCAAAAATATTAAGATCCTAACAAATAGAATCCAGCAACACATCAAACAATTATATACCATGACCAAGTGAGTTTTATCCTAGGGTCTCAAGGCTGGTTCACTATATGTAAATCTACAAATATAATTTATCACATAAACAAAATAAAAAACAAAGACCACATAATTCTCTCAATTGATGCATAAAAAGCTTTTGATAATATCCAGAATCGTTTCATGATCAGAACACTGAAGACAATAGGTATAGAAGGGACATTTCTTAAACTGATAGAGGCCATCTACAGCAAGCCCACAGCCAGTATTTGTGGTGGAGAATTATGCTGGTCTTTATGAAGGATAGGTCTAAGAATGTCCTGGAGAGCTGGTTTAGTTGTGGCAAATTTCTTCAACATGTGAATGTCGTTGAAGTATTTAATTTCTCCGTCATAAATGAAGCTCAGTTTAGCTGGGTACA
>CAUYPK010103277.1:0-24795 GCA_963574355.1 Loris lydekkerianus
CATGGAGGGAAGCAGCAGAGGGCCCTCAGCACACGCTGGGCACCCGCCCATGGAGGGAAGCAGCAGAGGGCCCTCAGCACACGCTGGGCACGCGCCCATGGAGGGAAGGAGCAGAGGGCCCTCAGCACACGCTGGGCACACGCCCATGGAGGGAAGCAGCAGAGGGCCCTCAGCACACGCTGGGCACACGCCCATGGAGGGAAGCAGCAGAGGGCCCTCAGCACACGCTGGGCACGCGCCCATGGAGGGAAGCAGCAGAGAGCCCTCAGCACACGCTGGGCCCCATGTTTCCCGCCGGCACTGCAGCTTTGTAAACTCACAGCTGATGCTTATAAGCCATCACATAGGTAAGGGTCACACTGTATTTCCGCTGCATAAGTGTTTTCATGTGCTTTCCTTTTGATTTATTTATTTATTTATTTATTTTTACTTTTTTGCTGCCTATTGTGACGAGACAAGTTTTTTGTTTGACTCTGTTGGTAACTGCTCTGTCCCCTGAAATGTGACCAGACCCAGAGGAGGAGTGATTCTGGGGGCTGGGGTTCTGCTTAGCTCTCTCCCCAGTTCATGCTCTGTATCTGGGGGCACCTGTGATGCCCAGAATGAGCACCCCACTCAGGACTAGGGTCCTAGCACTCCCTGCCTTCAGCATGGTGATGCAATGGCCAGGCCTCCTTCCCAGGGCTGCGTGGGGGGGTTGGGGGAGGGATCCGCATAGGAGAGCAGGTGGAGCACACAGGGGCCAGCTGCACAGATGTGCACGAGTGCTCCGGTGGGGCCTCCCATGACTACACTGGACTTGTAACCCTGTGAACGCCCTCTGCCTGCACAGGACCACGTGTCGTGGTCTCTGCCACACTTTCATGGGAGAGAAACTCCTTTAAGGATAACAAAATGGGGAACGTTACTTACTTTCTATACTAGACATTACAAAAAGATGGAGAAATGGAATAAATCTCACTGTTTTCATCGCAGAGCCAAGACAACACTTCCCAAGTGTTCCTTGGACAGGTCCTGGCCCTGGGGCAGACCAGCTCTGGCCCCTAAAACACAGTGTTCAGAGGTGTTTCCAAAACCTGACAAGTTTGAAATTCACTTCTAATCTGAGAGGAGACCTTGAAAGGTTGCCCCAAGCTGGGAAGGGAAGGGAGGGGCCTGGGCAGGTTGGGACAGCAGGGAGGACTGGAGGGTGGCAGTGGAGGGTGGTGTTCCCAGCTGTGTCAGGGTTCAAAGGAGCCTTAGACAAGTGTGAGGGAGCAGAAAGAGACACCCTCCTAGTGGACAGTCACCACCAGGAGTGCCAGTGACACCATGCAATGCCTAGCAGCGCCTCGGCGAGCGACACTCGTCGCTTCTGCAGAAGCCCTGTCACTCTGCAGTATGCTGTGGCTATTTCCCCAAGTCACAGAAGTCCTCTAAATATTTCTTTGAATGGTACATTTAGATCAAAAGTGATACTGTGACAAACATCCATGGATATCACTCTTCACATATGGAGACCTGGAGGGCACCTACAGCCGTGTTGCCCTCTGAACACCTGCCCACCTGGCCCAGAGCCGGAGGACGGCTTCTCCTGAGTTCTCACCAACATGGGGTATGGACTCGGGGCTGGGGTGGGAGAAGGTGTCAGAGGAGTGACCTCAGCCTCATGGCTTTGGAGGAGCAGCTGTGGATCCCGGAATTTTAGAGAGGTGGGAAAGGGGTTCCTGTTACGGGAAACAGCCTTCCAACTGGGGGCTCCCACTTTCAGGGGCCCGCCGCTTCCATGTAGAGCAGTGTTTTTCAACCTTCTTTATTTCACAGAACACTTGAACCTCTAGTTAAACTTCCATGTCACACTAAATTACGTTGATCAAAAAAAGAGTAAAGAAAAGAATATACTTATTGTGCTTTGAACTTCTTTCCAAAGTAATTTAGGGAAAGATCTTTAAAAATTTGTGCAGCACCTGTGAGATCCTCTCAGGGCACACCAGTGAGCCATGACACCCAGTTGAGACTCCCTGCTGTCAAGGACTGTGGCCTCATGGACACTCGCGTTGTCACTCATGATATTACAGCAGCATCTATAAACCTGCTTCCCTCTAGAGCAGTGGTTCTCAACCTGTGGGTCGCGACCCCTTTGCTGGTCGAACGACCCTTTCACAGGGGTCGCCTAAATACATCCTGCATATCAGATATTTACATTATGATTCATAATAGTAGCATAATTACAGTTATGAAGTACAGTAAAAATAATTTTATAGCTGGGGGTCACCACAACATGAGGAACTGTATTAAAGGGTCGTGGCGTCAGGAAGGTTGAGAACCACTGTTCTAGAAGTACAGAGGCTCAGGAAGGACAGGCACCTTTGAATGCTAGTAATTCACGTTTCACGTTTCCTGGAGACCACATCCTGGGCACAGCGTGAGGTGCTGGAGAAAACAAAAGCATTTCAGTCCTGGGCCCTAGAGGTGCAGTGTGGTGGGCAAGATTCAGAAGCTCCCTGTGGGCAGCATCCGTCCTCACTGCATGTTACAGCCACAGAAAGTACCTGGTTCCTGCACTCACAGGTCTGAGCCCCTCTCACGTGGCCTCTCCCCCAGCGCTGGAGTCCTCACCCACCATCGGCTGGCAGAGGAAGGGACCTCGAGATGTGGTGGACAGAAGGCCCTGAAAAGTGGGGAGGGAGCTGTGCCATGTGGGGTGGAGTCGGCTTAGGCAGGAAGGAGGGTCTGAGGATGGGGTAGGGCAGGTGGCAACAGGTGAAGCTGGAGCGCAGACCCCCAGACCCCCAGACCATGGACTAGCAGGTCTGGACTCAAACATTTCAACTTTGTGCAGCACAACCCGAGCGTGGAGACCCGGGGGCCTTTGGTTTTCCAGCAGGGACATTGCCTTTGTGGGCATTGAGGAGGGGCTCGAGGGCTGAGCCAGGTCACAGGCCACAGAGAGGAAGGCAAGGAGCAGAGCTGCAGAGATGGGCAGAGGAGACTGGCAGACATGGGCAGAGATGAGCAGGCAGGCCGGGTCTGTCAGGAGGAGATGGAGGTCAGAGGGCAGCGCGTGGTGGGAGTGGGGAGGGTGTGTGCACGCGTGGCAGATGGGGACAGGCCTGTGACCCTGGGAGGCTGCCTTCCTGTGCCTGACACTAGTGGGTGCATGGCCAGTGTTCGTCACACGCTGTGCAGGTCCCAGCAGCGCAGAGTGGCTTTTCTTCCCCCGTGGGACCCTGTTGCCACACACTCTCTCCTGCAGTGTCTTCTGGGAGCGCAGATTCCCACTAATGCAGGTGTTACCCTAGTTATTTTTAATGAGGGAAGCTTCGTTGCAAGCACAAAATTGAATTAAGTGACGTTCAGAAATCCTCTTTTAAAAAGGAGCTCAGACAGTCGAGCTGGAAACCCCAACTTCTGAGGATAGTGGATTTGTCCACGATGAAAACAGGACACAGGAGCCCTAATTTCTGGCCAGTGCCCTCCTTAATGCCCCTTTCCTGGCTTCTGTCCCCACACTGGCTCCTGAGTGGCCACCTTACAGCTCTGGCTTCATCCTCTGCCCTTCCAGCATGGCACCGACTGGACGCCTCCACCCCACCTGCCCCTACTGAACTCTCTAGCCCCTCCCTGGGCCAGCAATACTGAACTCTCTAGCCCCTCCCTGGGCCAGCAATACTGAACTCTCTAGCCCCTCCCTGGGCTAGCTCGTTTTGCTCCCAAACACATCCCCTCCCCTCCTCTCCTGCCTGGCCCTCAAGCTGTCCCGTCTTGTGCCCCTCCCCACTCTTTGCCACATGTCTTCCCCACAGGTGGCCAGCCAGCACTCTGAGGGTCCTTGCCTCGGGTGTTAAACTCAGGTTTTATCTTTGGGGAGATACCATTCAATTGGTTCTCGTAATGAGGTGCTCATTAAAGGGAGGGCGTGAAGAGAACGCCCACCCTGTGCTGAGATTTCAGGACTGTGGACTAGAGAGGTCAGCAGCTCAGGGAGTTTACCTCCCTCCCTCACAGGTCTTAGGGGGTACCTCAAGACCACTCCCATGCTCAAGACAGAAAATTTAAAAATGAATATATCCAAATTGGCTTTTAATTTATTAAGAATTTAGATAACCCACATCAGACATGTTTTTTATTTGCAGATGCTAACAAACAGCCTAAAACTTCATTTTACTTTATAATTCATAAATACAATGTAGCAATTATAAAAATAAATAATTTCAGTTGAAAAAAGGAAGAATATTAAATATCAGGTCAATGAAGCCTCTTCTGTCTGTTATTGGAGGCAACTGCGCAGTCAAATTCCAGTTTCCATACATTTTAGTATGTATTCAGTTCCCAAACTCAATGCCACGGAGATGCCCCCCAATGCAGGATAGGTCACATCCTGACAAACCTGTTCCATGTGAAAATACTGTGAGACTTATGCATCTAACACACCTGAGCTACCGAGCGCCCTCGCTTACCTGCCCAGCTTACTCTAAATGTTTCAGAGCAGTTGTGAGAGTGTACCATTGGGCGAAATCATCTGACGCAGAACCCGTTTGATAATCAGGTGTTAACCCTCTCATACAATTTACGGAAGGTGGTGTTGAGAGTGACAAGGAGAGCGGCTGTGTGGGTATTTGAAGCACAGTTTCTGCCTAACACGCATCCCTTTCACACCATCACAGTAAAAAAATCCACATCAGACCATTCTCAGTCAGGACTGCATTACTGTGGTGTTTACTGTTCATGAATCATAAATATTATTAATTTACATAATTAATTTTAAAAAAATGAAGAACTATGTATCACATTTTAAGTGGGGACAGAATCAGTATTTGGCTTTATATGTTATCAGTATCTTAAAGATCATATTAAGTGAATTTTATAATTTTTAAAAAATGTCAATCTGAAATAAAATTCCCTTTTACTTAAAAATAATCTGATTTTTCCCCATACATGTACTATACAAAGATAAACTGACTTTTAAAAAACCTATGGAGAGGCTCAGTGCCTAGCACAGTGGTTATGGCGCCAGCCACATGCAGGGAGGATGGTGGGTTTGAATCCCGCCCGGGCCTGCTAACAACAATGAGAACTGCAACAAAAAATAGCCGGGTGTTGTGGTGGACACCTGTAGTCCCAGCTACTTGGGAGACTGAAGCAAGAGAATCGCTTAAGCCTAAGAGTTTGAGGTTGCTGTGAGCTGTGATGCCACGGCACTCTACCCAGGGTCACATAGTGAGACTCTGTCTCAAAAAAAACAAAAACCCTATGGATAAAAGGACAAATCCTTCAACAAATGGTGCAATTCCTTCAACAAATGGTGCTGGGAAAACTGGATGTCCACGTGCAAAAGAATGAAGCCAGACCCTGCCTCATCCCACGCACACAAGTTCACCCAAGCTGAGCCCAGAATCCCGCTAGCCCTTACACCCTTAGAAGAAAGCACAGGGGGAGTCTTTACAACCTTGGATTTGGCAATGATTTCTCAATGTGACACCAGTAGCATAAGCAACAAAAGAAAAATGTAGATGAATTGGATTAGATTAAATCTGAAAGCTTGTATGCACTGAAAGACTCCACTAGGAGAGTGAAAAGACAGCCCCCGAGTGGGAGGGAATGTTCGCATTAATGTCCAGAATGTGTGAGGGGTGCCTACAGCTCAACAACCACAGAAAGTCAAAAGCCCACTTCAAAACCGACAAAGCACTTGAACAGACATTTCTCTACAGAATATCTGTAAGGGGCTGATCAGCAGATGAAAAGACGCTCAATACCCTTAATCATCAGGGAAATGCAAGTCAAAAGTGGAGTGAGAAATGCCCTCACACCATTAGACTGCTATCACTAAAAAACAACCCAGAAAATAACAAGTGCTGTGAAAATGTGCAGAAACGGAAACTCTGGTGCCTCGTTGGTGCGACCCTGTGGAAACCAGCGCAGTGGCCCCCAGAGTTCAATGAGGATGAGCATGTGGCATCTGGGTATATGTACCTGGGCTGTTCATAGCGGCATCGTTCACATCAGCTGAAAGCAGACACAACTCAAGTGCCCAGTGACGGGTGAGGGCTTACGGAGGGAGCACAACGTGGGCTGTGAGTGCAGTGGGATAGGACTCAGGCTTAGGGAGAAAGCACAACATGGGCTTTGTGTGCAGTGGGTCGGGACTCAGACTTAGGGAGAGAGCACGTGGGCTGTGTGTGCAGTGGGATAGGACTCAGCCTTAGGGAGGGAGCACGTGGCCGTGTGTGCAGTGGGATAGGACTCAGCCTTAGTGAGGGAGCACAATGTTGGCTGTGTGTGCAGTGGGATAGGACTCAGCCTTAGGGAGGGACTGCAATGTGGGCCATGCGTGTAGTGGGTTGGGACTCAGCCTTAGTGAGGGAGCACAATGTAGGCTGTGCGTGCAGTGGGACGGGACTCAGGCTTAGGGAGGAGGGACATTCTGACATCTGTGTAGGCTTTGTGAATCCTGAGGGTACCATGCTGAGATGAGCCCATCACAAAATAAAAAATACTGCACAATTCCACTTACAGGAGGTCCCTACAGCAGTCGGATCCATAGAGACAATGCAGTCACTGCTGGGGTAGGGGAGTCAGCGTTTAATGGGGACAGAGCTTCTGTTTTAAAATGAAAAAGTTCTGGAGATGGATGGTGCTGATGGCCTCACTGAACTATACCCTTAAAAATGGTTAAGATGATAAGTTTTATGTTATGTTCAGTTTACCTTGATAAAAGAAAAAGGATACAGAAGGAAAAATGGCTATGGGGCTTCTAGAGATAATGCTTTGCTGAGAAAGGGCTCCAGAGCCCTTAGAAGTGACATGCAGTGGACGAGGCCCTGGGGACTGGGCTCTGCCACCGCCCTGCCACCATTGCAGGCCTGGTGTGGACTCTGCTCTCCTTAGAGGTAACATGGAGTGAACTGAGGCCCTGGGGACTGGGCTCTGCCCCTGCCCCATCACTGCTGCCACCCCGGCGTGGACCCTTCTCTCCTGCCCGTCTCCTCTTGCCTCCTCCACACCAGGCTGCTCCTCAGCAACGCTCAGAGCCTCTGCTCCTGTACTGTGGGGCTCTGACTCCTGAGTCCATGCCTGGGGGTCATACAGGCTCCTGAGGGCCCTGGCACCCGGGAGGTGCCTCTGGCAGTGCAGTCAGCTCAGCTGAGCAGATGTGTGCAGCCCGGGCTGGGAGCACTCTGTCTGTCCCCCCCTTCCAGCAGCACCTGTGGGCGCTTCCTGGCCATGCTCACCTCATGGGGGTTAGGGTTAGGCAGGACACACGGCCATGGAGTAGGAAGCCAGGGAGGTGGTTGCTGGGAAGGGATGTCTTGCCCCAGACGACTTTCCTGGCACCCCAGCAGCGGGGTCAGAGCGGATGGCGGGATGGAGGGGCTGCAGCACTCATCACATCACGTGGGCCTTTTGGTTCAGTAGACAAAACAGCTCTAAAGTTCAAGGCTAATTCAAATTGGATTTGAGAAACACAAAGTCGTAAAACATTTGTACCAAACCAGGGGATTACACTCTTATCTTATCCACAGAAAGGCTTTGAAGAGGTGGGAGAAAAGGCAGCTCAAACTTAAATTGGGTCCTCAATGCGCCTGTCCTCGGCTCTTCCTCTGGGCGGCTGCCGATTATCAAAAGGTAAAATGTCTCGGACTATTGAAAAAAGGATTTGCATAAATTGCTTTCACCTGCTTCTTATATGAGGTTAATGAAATTGGAACAAAGAGGAATGAATCCCTAGCCCAGCCCAGAACCTTGCAGCCCCCAGAACAGTTTGCTGAGCTGAGCTGGCCCTGGTGTGGGGTCACTCTCAGCGTCTGGGCGGAGCCACTGCACCCACGCTAGCTGCTCTGCTCACAAGCCTCCCACGGAGATGGGGACCTGGGTGACCACCTGGCCTCTGGGTCGGGGTCATCACACTGGGAAACAAAAATAAAAGGAGAAGAAAATGGGAAAGATGGAAAAGCCAACATTACTCTGACACACTGATCTTTGTTCAGAAGCTTCATTAAATACAACGTGGAGTCTTATTCTATAAATCTGTCTTTCCAATCTTCATATGTTTTAAAAGAGAAGAATTTAAAACACGAGTCACCTTGGGCCAGATTTGTTTCAGAGGCACATAGGAGCTCTCAGTGCCACTGCAAGGACAGTGGCTGGAGTTTGCTTGTCCCAGGAGCGTCGTTGCCTAAGCTGGGCACCCGGTCGGACCCCACTCTGCTCCCCAAGTGGCCCCACTCTCAGCTGCCCCGGCACAGCATGGGGACTCCTGGAGGGCTCCTCTTTAAAAAAAGGTTTCCTGCAGGACAGCAGGTGCCCTGTAGGCCTATGAGGGGAGGAGCCATCACCCTCCACAGCCAGATGTCTGAAACAACACACAGCCTGCAAGAGGAGGTCTGTGTGCCTGAGACCTGCCAAGGGGTTCCCTGGGGGGCAGGGCTTGGAGGGTCCCCAGAGTGAGGTCTCATGCTGCAGCAGAAGTGGTGTCCAGGTGGGTGAAGGTGGCCATGCCTGGAAACACCATCCCTGCTATGTGGAGGATGGGAAGTGGCCAAGGGCAGTGACCTTAACTCTGTGTCCACTTGCCTGGGCCTCTGGGTTCCCAGACTGGACTTTATTCTGGGGGTGTCTGAGGGTGTCTGGATGAGATTAGAGTCTAACTCTGATGCCACTCTCTCAGCCTCTATCTCTGCGGGAGCATCTTGTGTCCCGTCTCCTGCCTTCGGGCTCAGGTGGGAGCCAGGGGGCTCCTGTGTCTCCCAGCAGCAGAGGCGGTACTGAGGCATCTGCTTTCCTCACTGGGGGGGCCAGTTCCTCTTTGTCCTGGTTCTGCTTCCCTGGAGAACCCTCCCTAACATCACTGGCTCGGAGGCGGCTATCATTGTCTGAGGGAGAGTGGATGGCAGTGCAGGCTGTGGCAGTGGAGAGGGAAGTGGATGCCTGGAGCAGCAGGTGGGGTGGGAGAGGCATGCGGGTGCTGGGTGTCCATGCACTCGGGGGCAGCTCTGGAGCATGCGGCGGGTGGTTAGGAGGGCTGCGGGCAGCAGTGCCAGGGGGTGCTAAGGCATGGGGAGCCCAAGGGTCTCTCTTCTCTGGTTCTGGAGAAAATAAAGCATATGTGTTACAGAGATGTTTCCGTGTTTCCTGCATTTTGGGAAGGACACATCACCTGCCTTTCCGGCCCATCATGGATGCCACTCCTGGCAGGTCAGGCGTGTCACCACACTGCCCAGCCCTGGCCTGGCCAAAGTCTCCCACCTGAACTGTGGATGCCTGTTCCCCCCAGCCCTGCTGGTTTTGCTTTGCCGTGTTAACACGCAGGGGACCTGCCCGTGGACAGAGCAAATGTGCTGAGCTGGCGTCCTGCCCCGGGTTACGCCGCAGTAGCCGTCATTCCTGCTTCCTGGATTAGTGCCACAACTTCCTCATCTGCCTCCCGCCCTCCCGCCCTCCTTATTCTGACATTTCCCAAGTGTCTCTGTCCATGTCACTCCTCAGGGGACACATCCATGCTTCTCAACATGACCCTGCCTCAGAGCTTGTCCAGATGGTCTCCTACCATCTTGTCTCAGCATCCCCACCACAAACTGTGTCCCATTCACACAAAACTCCCACCGTCTCTGGCTCCCTTCACGTGCCAAGCTGATTTGTGATGTCACCACCGTGTCATACCCACCTGGAGAGCTTTCTACTTCATTCATACTGCTTCTCAGCATGCAAGACCCTGCCGTACGCCGGCTCCTCTGCCACTTGAACCCTGGGCCCCCCAGGAAGTTTACTGAGGCTCCTTCCCATATCCCTGTAGCCATGAAGGGCGCCCTGTCACAGCGTGGCCACGCCGTGTTACAGCTACGTGCTTACAATGTGAGCCTTGCAGCGACCAGAACAGAACCTGTGTCACCACAGATGCTCAGTGGACTTATTGAAAGAATGAGCTGTCCGTGGGGACAGGGACTCTGCTATTCCTCCCTGAGTCTCTAGCACCGGGCAGACCGACAGGCTGACAGTGAGTGCCCCGTAAACACAGGCTCCAGGAAAACACAATTCCATTTTTAAAGCGAGATTTATACACAACTTCAGTGACAACCACACTTCAATAGCAGTGGCATGTATTATAGTAAATCCCAGCTCTCTGGGATCATGATAGAAAAGGGAAGGCAGAGAAGTGATTTCAGCATCTCCTAGCCCTAGAGATTGCACAGGTATTTCAACAACATCCCAAGGACTAAATGGCAGCTCAGCCAGGACTCTCTGAATAAATATTCTCTTTTTCTACTTGGCTCCCATCTGACTGACCTGTTATAAGACTCTACTTACATCTGGAATAAAGCCATTTTCATTTGGCTTTGAAGGTAACACAGAACTGTTACAACAACCTGGGATGTGGGCCTGGAGGTCACACATCCAGCCCCACCTGTGCCGGGAAGATGGTGCGACCAACCCTGTCCTGTACTAGCCCCAGGCCAGCCTTTGCCAGTGTTGATGCTGGTGCCGGAGCAGCCAGGCTGCTATGCAGACAATGCTCACGTCAGAGATTACAAAACGGTGGCCACTTATTCCCTCCTGAGAGTCATTTTCCTTGTCGGGCTCAGGGGTGATGCTGCCATGCAGTGTGAGACGGTCAGTGGTGCAGTGGTGCTGGAGAGGTCCAGCCTCGTCATAGCAGAGACGCATGGGTCACGGGGCCCTGCCTCTGCTGCGTGCTGCGTCACCTAGCATGGCAGACATGGCCTGATGTCACCAGTGTGGGAGATGAGCGGCGGCCAACACCCCGTGCTCACCAGTCTAAGCTGTGTCACACGTTATCACCAGGCGGGTCCACACCCTGACTAAATTCACCTGGCAAATCCATCAAATTTGTTGTTTTATGACCAAACTGACAGTTCAACTTGGTCAAAGGGCCCCAGCGACCGTGCCTGTGGGTACACCCCGTGCGGCCTCCTCTGACAGAAGGGCCCAGAGTGGCCCGAGTGGACTGGCTCTCCTGGCATGTCACTGGGTTCTGGTGAGACCCCACCTGAGTGCAGTGGCCCCAGGAGCGTGGGGTACGCTGAGCTGGTTTTAAAAATGAGGCTTTGAATCTACCCCTCAGAAATGAGTAGATTGTTCAGAACTAAGCGGGCATTTTAAAAGCAGCAGCTGGGCTGAATGAAGTAAATGGAATTCTATTTAAACTACTTTTTTTTTTTTTTTTTTTTGCAGTTTTTGGCTGGGGCCGGGTTTGAACCCATCACCTCCAATATATGGGGCTGGCGCCCTGCCCCTTTGAGCCACAGGCACCACCCTATTTAAAATACTTTTATAAGGTGGGGAGACATCAGCTGAGCATGATTTTGCTCCGGGCAGGACATGGAGCTCCTCAGCTTGGCTCTGTCTGTGCTGGTCCTACTACTGTTGTAAGGAGGACATGAAGCAAATGCTGGGAGAGACGGGGATCCCCCAGTCCCCCATGTCTGCCGCGTGCCTTCATGGGGAAAGGTGGGCCACAGTGCCCTTGGGTGGGGTCTGGCAGCGCTGACATAGCCAGAGCAGACACTTCAAGGCAGTGCTGACATGGCCAGCACACGCTTGCACACGCTCACCAGGCTGTCTCCAGGAGAAGCTGCTCTGGGTTTCTCCCGGCCCCTTCAGAGCTAAACATCTCTGAGTCCCTCAGAAGACAGAGAGTGAGCAGCCTGGGCCCTAGCCCTAAACACCTGGGGGCTGATCCTGGGTGTGTGTGTGTGGTACACCATGGGGACATGCCATGTCCTGATTCTGCCTGTGACAGGCTTGGCACTGCTGCCCCAGAGTTATGATCCAGAGCCCAGAGAGCCTCTGGTTGGTGACACACCACTCAGCGCCTCTCTCCTATGCTTCAGAGGATGTGTCCCTCAGTGAGAAAGTCTGTGCGTCCCAGGCTCACACTTAAGCAGGGACAGGGCTTAACTCTGGCCTTGAGGTTTTAGAGGGTGTCACAGACTGAACTGTATTCCCCAAATTCATCTGCTGAAGCTCCAACACCCAATGTGACTACTTTGAAGATAGGGTCTTGAAGGGGTCATTAAGGTTAAATGATGTCACGTGGGTGGGCCCCAATCCAGTAGGACTGAAGAACAGGAGACACAAGGAATGTGAGCAGGGGAAGTCCATGGGAGGACACAGGACACCAGGGACAGTGCATCAGGAACACCACATGGGGACAGGAGACGCCAGAGATGGGGCACCAGGAAGACCACATGGGGACACAGTAGCTGATACCATCCACAAGCCACAGAGAGAGGCCTGGGGGAACCAGTCCTGTCACACCTTGACCTGGGACTTCCTGGGCTGAGGGACGAGTGTGCCTGCCTGTCTCCTGTCATGTCTGGGGTGTTCTGTCACGGCAGCTGAGCTGACCCATAGAGGGCATGAGGCAAGGGCAGTGTGGGACACAGACAGCGGCTTTTGTGTGGAGGAGAGCGTGAGCCTCCTCCTGCCACCAGCCTCGTGTCTGTGTTCCATGCCTGGCCTGCTGCACCTCTCACCGTGTGTGCAGTTCCCTCCTTTTTGAAAGAAAAAAGCAGGAAAAGGATATAATTCTTCCAGTGCCAGGCTGTACACATATTAGTTTTGGAGCCGAGGGGTAACAGCTCCCTCGCAAATGAAAAGCCCCTCTGCCTGGTGCGATAGGAAATGACATCTTTAAAGGGCAGAGTAAATCTGCTCCTGCTCCTGCTGCCCTTTGCAGAGGCCTCAGGAGCCCCCCAGGCAATGCGTCTCCTTGGGAAGAAGCGCCCAGCAAGAAGGCGCACCAGGCATCTTGGATAAACACAAGTGGACGGAGTCCCTGATTCCAGCTGTATTTATTTCACACATTCATTAAAAAAGTTAATTTGACAAGCACTTCAGGAAGCCTTAACACATATTTGAAGTTGCTCACCAATTTTATCTTTGTGCTTTTCCCTTCACTAAGCAGCCTGGCAAGATTCCTCCCTGTCAAGAGGCTGAGAAACCCCGAGTCATGTGCAGTGTGGAAGTGGCGCTTCTCTGTGTAAACAGGCTCGTCTGGGAGACCTGGTGTCCTCTGACGCGGTTGTCCCTATACAGGAGTTCTGAGCAGTCACAGGCCTGGGATCTCCATGCTTCTGGAGTGGGCAGCCCTCATTTCCAGGGGACCTGGGTGTCCTGCCCAGGCAGGCTGCACCCCCCGCCCCCCTCCATTAGCCTGTGTTAAGCAAATCTACAATCAAGGGACAGGGCCCCCCAGCCATCCTTCTACTGTTTCCTCCCTGAGGTGAAGCTCTGGAGGAGCTTTGTCTGGAGGAAGTTCTGTTTTCCCCCCTAACGGTGGTCAGGTGTGGGGGTTGCAACAATGAGCCTCAGTCTGCAAGTGCACTTTGGGCATTGCTGGTCCCAGCTGGGGAGGAGGCCACAGACCCCAGGGCAGAAACACACTAGCCCACATGGGACTGAACCTGAATGTGAGTGGGGGACTCTGTGTTCACCCACAAATCCCACCACTGACGGGAGCGTCTGAGGGCGGGGACAGGCCCTGAGGGGTCCTCCCACAGTAGCCATTCAGATGCCTCTTGGCCACTGCCTGCCGCAGCCTGCACAGCCCCGCCCTGTCCACCCCCAATTGCCTCATGGGCCTGCACTGTTCCTGTGGTACTGCTATTTTTAAGTTATATTTTGCCACAAAAGTATTTTTAAGCAATAAGTTAGGATCAGGATCTCAGAGCCAGTAGGTGATGGGACACAGCTGTGCAGAGTGACAGCAGCTCCTGCACTTTGGGAAGGCTGACGTCTCCACGTTCATGGCAGTCACATCCTACATCTGTCCCAACATGGGAAAGGAGGCACCCAGGAAACAGCAGGGAGCAGGGATAAGAGCTGGTGTCACCCTGAAGTTGGACAGCAGAGCCACAGAGGAAGGAGGGCAGGTTCCAGGGAAGGGACTTGTGGACACATTTGAGGTTTTATGACATTTTTAGCCTCCAGAGGCCTAAAGGCATAAGAGTCCAAGCAGCAGGAGGAACATGTGCTCCTGCATGGGTTTCAGTCCCATGCTGGTGAGGCCAGGTCACTCATTAGCATGCAGAGGGTACTTATCACAGAACCCGAACATTTTTATTTTATTTATTTAATTTAATTTTATTTTTTATTGTTGCAGTTTTTGGCTGGGGCCGGGTTTGAACCCGCCACCTCCCATATATGGGGCTGGTGCCCTACTCCTTGAGCCACAGGCGCCACCCTATTTATTTATTTTTTAAATAATAATTTATTTTTTTTTATTGTTTCGGATTCATTGAGGATACAAAGAATTGGGTTACACTGATTGCATTTGTTAAATAAAGACCCTCTTATACTTGTGTCCCACTCCCAAGAAGTGTGCCATACACTGTGACCCTCCACCTCCTCCCCCTCCCCTCTCCCCACCTGCTCATTCCCCTACCCCAACCCACCTCGTATTAGATCATCTGCCGCCTTCATATTAGAATTGAGTACATTGGATTCTTGCTTTTGCCTTCTTGTTATGCTTTACTAAGAACAGTTGGTCCACCTGCATCTATGTTAATACAAATTCTATCTTCTGCTATTTCTTTTCTTAGAGTTTATAATTTTCTTTGTAGAAAAAGAAAATTCTTTTGTTATGTATATTCCTAGGTATTTAATTTTTTTTGAAGCTACTCTGAAGGGAATTGTGTCCTTGATTAGCTTCTCAGCTGTTATTGCTATATAAAAGGCTACTGATTTGTGAACATTGATTTTAAATCCTGAGACATTGCTGTATTTTTTTTTTGAGACAGAGTCTCACTATGTCACCCTCAGTAGAGTGCTGTGGTGTTACAGCTCACAGCAACCTCAAACTCTTGGGCTCAAGTGATTCTCTTGCCTCAGCCTCCCTAGTAGCTGGGACTACAGGCACCTGCCACAACAGCCAGCTACTTTTGTTGCAGTTGTCATTGTTGTCTAGCTGTCCTGGGCTAGATTCAAACTCACCAGCCTGGGTGTGTATGGCTGGCATTGTAACCACTGTGCTATGGGTGCCGAACCAATTGTATTTTTTGATCACTTCCAGGAGTCTTGTGGTTGAGTCTTGGGGGTTCTCTAAGTATAAGATCATATCATTGGCAAAGAGCAAGAATTTGACTTCCTCTGCCCCCATTTGGATGCCCTTTATTTCCTTCTCTTGCTGATTGCAAAGACTAGAACTTCTAGGACTATGTTGAATAGTAGTGGTGATAGAGGAAAACCTTGTCTGGTTCCAGTTCTAAGTGGAAAAGCTTTCAGTTTTACTCCATTCAATATAATATTAGCTGTGGGTTTCTCGTAGATGGTGTTGATCAGATTAAGAAATGTGCCACCTATGCCTACATTCTTAAGTGTTCTAATTAGAAAAGGATGCTGAATTTTATTGAATGCTTTTTTTGCATCTATTGAGAGGATCATACAGTCTTTGTATGTGCTTCTGTTGATACAGTGAATTATGTTTTTGAAATTATGTTTATGGGGTGTTTCATTTGCTTGAAAGACTGTTTTCCATCCCTTCACCCCAAGTCTTGATTTGTCCTTCAAGGCTAGGTGTGTCTCCTGGAGACAGCATATGGATGATATGGATGGCTTATGCTTTTTTATCCAATCAGGCAGCCTGTGCCTCTCCAGGGTGAATTCAGTCCTTCTTTCCCTCTTCATCCCAGCCTTGGATGAAACCTGTTTAATTGTGATGAATGATTTTTTTTTTTTTTAATGTGTAGCTGTAATCTATTGGCTAGAATTTTATTGAGAATTTTTGCATCTATATTCATTAGCAAAATTGGTCTGAAATTCTCCTTGGGTCTTTTCCTGGTTTTGGTATCAGGGTGATGTTTGCTTTGTAGAACATGTTTGGGAAGAATTTTTCCTTCTCAATTTTCGGGAATAATTTCTGCAATATGGGTATAAGGTCTTCTTTGGATAGACAGAATAGAATTTTGTTGTGTAGCCATCTGAACCAGGGCTTTGTTGTTGCTGTTGTTGGGAGATTTTTTATTGTTTCTTTGATCTCATTTCTGGAAACAGGTGTGTTCAAGAGATCTATTTCTTTTTGATTAAGTCTAGGGAGAGGGTGTGAATCCATGTATTGATCCATTTCCTCCACAATGTTAAATTTCTGGGCATAGACTTTCTTGTAGTACTCAGAGATGATCTCTTGTATCTCTGTGGCATCTATTGTTATTTCCCCTTTATTGTTTCTGATTGAGGTTATCAGAGATTTTACTTTCCTGTTTCTAGTTGATCTGCCCAAAGGTTTATCAATTTTACTTATTTTTTTGAAAAACTAACTTTTTGTTTCATTAATTTTCTAAATGATTCTTTTGCTTTCAATTTAACTAATCTCTGATTTAATTTTAGTTATTTCTTTTCTTCTGCTGGATTTGGGGTTAGATTGTTCTTCTTTGTCCAATTTCATAAGATGGCTCATGGGTTTGCTGATGTGCTCTCTTTCTGTTTTTCAAATGTAGGCATCTAATGTGATAAATTTCCCTCTCAAGACTGCTTTTGCAGTATCCCACAGGTTTTGGTAACTTGTGTCCTCGTTGTTTTTATGTTTGAGGAATTTAATGATTTCCTCTTTTCTCTCTTTCTGAACCCAACTACAATTCAGCACAAGGTTGTTAATTTCTAAGTCTTTGTGTGGGGATGAACATTTTTGTTGGAGTTGAGTTTCATCTTTATTGACATGGTCTAAGAGGATAAAAGACATAATTTCTATTCTGTTAATTTTGCTGAGGTTTGATTTGTATCCCAGGATGTGGTGATTTTGAAGTATGTACCATGTGCTGCTGAGAAAAATGTATATTCCTTAGCTTTGGGATGGTGTGTTCTTTATATGTCTATTAATCCCTTTTGTTTTAAGTTCATATTTAAGTCCTTTGTATCTTTGTTTAGTTTCTGTTTAGAGGATCTGTCCACTTCTGTCAGAGGGGTGTTAAAGTTCCCAACTATTATGGTGTTGTTGAATATCATATTGCTCAGATCCATCAAGGTCTGTTTTATAACTCTGGGAGCATTTAAGTTGGGTGCATAAATGTTTAAAAATAAAATTCTTCTGGTATTGTTCCTATGACTAGTATCAAGTGTTCATCTTTGTCTTTCTTAACTTTAATTGCTTTAAATCAACTTATATCTGAAAATAAGATTGCAACCCCTCCTTTCTTCTGATTTCCATTTGCTTGACATACTGTTTTCCCTCCTGTAACCCTGAATCTTGATTTGTCCTTCAAGGCTAGGTGTGTATCCTAGAGATAGTATATGGATGGCATGTGCTTTTCTTATCCAATCAGCCATCCTGTGCCTCTTCAGTGGTGAATTGAGTCCATTGACATTTATTGAGAGAATTGATAAATGTGGTGAAGTTTTATTTATCTTATTTTGTGAAAGTCTGTTCTGTAGTTTTATCTTTTTTGCCATGTGGAACCTAAGTTTTGACCTTTAGTGTATACTTTGCTGGTGGTCCATTGTAGTGGTTAGTGTTGACAATAGGTCTAAGTATTTCTTGTAGAGCTGGTCTTTGTGGTGAATTTCCTCAGTGCTTGTGTATCTGCAAAAGATTTGATTTATCCATCAATTTTGAAGCTTAGTTTAGCAGGATACAGGATTCTGGGCTGAAAATTGTTTTATTTAAGAATGTTGAAGGTGGATGACCATGCTATTCTGGCTTGGAAGCTTTCAGTTGAAAAGTCTGCTGTCATCCTAATGGCTCTGCCTCTGTAGGTCAGTTGGAGCTTACTTCTGGCTGCTTGCAGAATTTTTTCTTTCATCTTGACTTTGAACGAGAGGCTCTGTTTGAGTTGAGATGACCAGGGTTTGATATCCATCTGAAAGAACTGTGTTAGGATCTTTAATAAAAATTGGAAAGTTTTCATTTATAATAGTCTCCAGTGGGGCTTCCATTTCCTTGGAGCAATCTTCTTCCACTTCAGGAATCCCTATTATGTTTGAATGCTTCATGGAGTCTTGTAATTCTGTAAGCTCCTGTTCGGCTTTCTTTCTCTTCTTTTCTGAGTCTTTAACTACCTGGGGTAACTGGAAACATTTACACTCTACTTGTGAGGTTCTTTCTTCTGCATGGTCTAAATCATTTATTTATTTATTTAAGTATTTATTTATTTTTTGCAGTTTTTGGCTGGGGCTGAATTTGAACCTGCCACCTCTGGCATATGGGGCCGGTGCCCTACTCCTTTGAGCCACAGGTGCCGCCTGGTCTAACTTACCTTCGAAACTTTCTACTGCATCTTTACATTCCCTAATTCTCTCCTTCATTTCCTTAAGCTCCACCATATCCTTTCTATATTCTATGTATCTCTTGTCTGACTTTTGGTTTGGTCTTTCCATTTTCTCATCCGTTCCTTTTATTGTCTTTACATGCCATATTTTAAATTCCCTTTCTGTCAAGTCCATTAATTCTTTATAGGCAGAGTCTTCTGCAGTAGCTGCCTCATGCTCCCATGGGGGAGTTCCTCTGTTTTGGTTTTTCATGTTGCCTGAATTCTTTTGTTGGTTCCTCCTCATGTGTTCTTTCCTCTTGTTCACTTCCTGTCCTCCTTTGCCTTTCCTTTTCCTTTCTTCTTTTTTTGAGACAGACTCTCACTATGTCACCCTTGGTAGAGTGCCGTGGCATCACAGCTCACAGCAACCTCAAACTCTTGGGCTTACGTGATTCTCTTGCCTCAGCCTTCCAAGTAGCTGGGACCATAGCTGCCCACCACAACACCTGGCTATTATTTTTGTTGCAGTTGTCATTGTTGCTTTAGCTGGCCTGGGCTGCATTTGAACCTACCAGCCTTTCTGTATATGGCCGGTGCCCTACCCACTGAGCTATGGGCACCGCCCATTGTCCTCCCTTTTCTTTCTCACTGCCTCCTTTTTGTCAACCAGAAGCCCTTGCTATTGATGACATTATGTTGCAATATATCTCTGGGACACCAGGTGGCGGTGTGGTTTTTTAGGAGACACAGAGCACAGCTGGCAACCTCTGTGGTCCTTGTTCCAAACTTAGTTGCCTTCTGTGTTCTCCTGATTGTTTCCTCAGCCTTCAGACTCTGCTGTGGTGGGATCTTAAGGTTCACAAGAATCCTTCAAGGGCAGGGCTCACAATGCCCCCTGACTCCAGTTCCTGTGGGGTGTGGGAGTCCCTTAGCCCATCCCCTGAGTGGAGTTATGATCCTAGCAGGTGGAATTAAGATGGCCATGCTTTAGGCCACTGCTAAGATCTTCTCACGATCTTCCCACAATGTCAGTACCCTGGCTGCTGAGACCTTCTCAGTATGGCTGCCTTGCCAGACACCAAACCTATAACAAGTCTAGTCTAATCAGCATTCAAATCTGGTTTCTGTATACTGTTTGAGTCCACCCCCTTTCCAAGCTTTCCACCCAACACACAGCTTCCCCTAACAACTCAAAACTCCAGAAAGGCCTCCTCTCATCCCAGACCTCTGTGGGGGCCAGCTAATCCCAGCCAGTCGCAATCACTTGTTTAATTCATCAAATTTCCACTGCTCTGGATTATACACAGTATCCAGCTCACCACCTCCTTGCTGTGCTCCCTGAGCTATGACTCTGGGCAAGGTCCCTGTGCCAGGTAGGGCTGGGTTCTCTCTTTTTCCCCAGTCATTCTAGGAGAGCTCAGCTGAATGATCCTCTGGTCTGCCATCTTTCTCTGCCCCCAATTTTTATTTTAAACAAAATAATTCTGTATTTGACATTGTAGTATCAAAGTGATTATCACACATCATCATGGAGAAAATCAGAGCTTTACATGTGGTTTCTACATGTGGTTTTATGGTTTTGTATATAACATTTGTTGTTCATGAAGGGGTAAGGGATTGTATTCTTCAGACATTCATGGGTCAAAATAGGGCTGTTTCACCAGTTGCCCATATCCCTGGCAACTCTGGTTTGGATGGTCAGAGAGCAGGGCCACAGCTGGTGGGGGGCTCCCCAGTGATATAAGACTTAATTTTGTGTTAGGTTATTTTTCATAGCTCCTCCAATTTGGATAGAGTCTTCCTGCCAAGGAGTTTTGAGAAATTCCCATGGAGTGTTTGTTTCTTATCCCCACATGCCTGTGAGGTTATGATACAGGTCTTACCAGGGAAGGAGTGATATCTGGGTCACACAGCTAACCCGGGCTGTTCCTCAGGTGAAAGCCACCCAGGGCTCTCAGATTTGCCCAGAACGTCACTCCTCTGAGCTGCCCAAACAGCAGCTGGATCCAATTATAAAAAGAAGCAGATGTGAGGTTGGTGGCAGCTCTGGGAACTGAGAGTATGTGCCGTCCACTCTGTCACTCTGCCTCCCCCCTTGGCCTGGTCTTCCACCACCTCCTGCACCTGCTTCCAGGGTCTTTATCCTTTGGAGACAGACCTTCTGCAATGCCCTCCCACCTGGAGTCTCCCTGGGGACCCACCCTGCACTCCTACTCTTTTACTGGGGTGAGGAAAGGATCTTCTCCTGTAAAAAACCCTAGAGACAGAGGGTGACACCTTGGACCATTGTGAAGACAGCTTTCCTGTGTTCCCACAGTGGCTGCTCAGGCAAAACCACACCTGTACCTTGTGAGCGGGGGACTCTGTGTTTAATCACAAATCCCACTACCTGTGCCTTGTGCTAGCCCTGAGATCTTGGACATGTAGAGGGGGCTGAGGGTCTCCTCCACAGATGCCAACCTCACAAAGGTGTTATCGAGTCAAATGCTGAATTTGAAGATGCAAACAAGTCATCCCTAGCATCATCACATTGGGTTTTTAAAGGACCAGTAAAAATGAATGTGCTTTAAGAACCCAAAGTTCAGAACAGGAGGACCCTTAGCATAGTGACAGCCAGGTCTGAGTGTGATAGTGACACAGACAACTCCCCACCTGGCCCTGGAGGACTGTCTCAGGCCTCCCTGGCAAGAAAAACAAGCTTTGCTCTGATATCTTCCCCTTCTAGCAGAGGAACCAGTGCAACCTGGGTGGGGCTGAGCCGTTGGGCCATGTGGATTCACAGTCATAGTTAGACTTCTGCTACTGACTTTAACACCTACTTTTGGCTGAATGGACCCCTTGCTCCATGTATTTCCTGGCACTCTGTGTGCCACATACATACCTCTGTGGTTTAATGGTGAGCTTCCTTAAGTCCTTTCCTGGGAGTAGAGATGCCATAATTTGTATATTTTCTACATTAACACTTTCTCTGGGATGTCAGGCTCTGTCAGAGCACAAAGCACAGACCTGCTAGGTCCCTGATTAGCAGTGCAGCCACAGGAGCAGCAGAGTCACCATGGTAAAAACCCTCAGGCTGCACTCTGGCAAGGCCCTGTCTCTGTTCACTCCGGGCAAGGGTCTGGCACCATGGCCAGAACCTGGAGGTGCTGGGAAGCCGAGCAAACAAGACTAAAGTCCCCACCTTGCTGGCTGCCAAGGAAGCTTCATACAGGTGTCTCAGGGTCACCTTTCTGTGGACAGCCAGCCAAAATGGCAGGGCAGGGGGCCCCATGCTAGGGCTGCTCTAGCCCATCTTCAACAAGTGGAAAGTTCAATGGACTCCTAACAACTTGGCTTCTCAGATTGTAATTAGAGACCCCTCTCCCATGCTACTTTTGAAAATTGTTATTAGCATGAGCAAAGGACCAAACAATTATTTGAAAACACATGTCATCTTGTTTTTTCTGTTAAAACATGATAATTGTGCAAAATTACAATTTCAAATGCTATCAAGAGGAGCACTGGAGCCAGCTGAGATGATGCACGTGTGACTTGGATGTTAACAACAAGTTTTGCTGGGCCCACCCAGTTGGTGTGGCCATCCCTGGGCCAAACTCTCCATCCTCGAGGCTGATGAAGATGAGCCCCCCTTAACCCCTTTGCTATATGACTTAATTTTCTCAATCAGCAGTGAGTATGGCTCATGACATGCCTTGGAGAAGCAAAACCAGAGAGGTAAACAGCAGCTGTGGGTGTCTCCCTGCCCATACCGAGCCCAGGGCATAGGTCAGGGAGGAGCGGCCTCAGATTTGCTCTCCCAGCACCTGGCCTGATTACCACTCCCCCACCCCTGGGATGTCTCCTGGGCTGCATGTCTTTCCTGCACTGTTCCACTTGTCTGGAGTGTCCCCTCCACCAAAACCATTTCAAGGTTGTTGCCCAGGGCCCCTGATCTGACATTTGACCTTTTGAGTGGAATGAGCAGGACAAACTCCTATGCCCCCTCAGGACTAAATGGCATCCCCTCCCCTGGTGGGTCAACTGGGAGGGAGGACGGGATATGACCTCAGGGGTCCTGGGGAAAGATGCTTCAGATACCTGCTGTTGTGCATGCCTCCTGAACTTCCCCAATATGCTCCCAAGCTCTCTCAGAGAATTGTCTCAGGTATTCCTGTGCTAATCTTCCCTCTTAAATGGGGGCTCCTCAAGGGCAGAGTCTGTCTGATTTATCTTTGCATTCTCCATCAGCCTACAGAAGGTGAGTGAACGGCCCAATAAAGGTATGTACCATCAGTGTGGTATGGCCCAACAGTATGACCAATGCTCTTTCCGTATGCTGGGCACCATGTTGGTGAATATATGAAGTGTGCTTCCTCTCTAGACATATTGCTCCAAGATGGCTGGCTATATCTGATGTTTTTGAGCAAGGTTCTGTCCATGTCTATCCCTGGTTTGAACATTCACCGATTTGATCCATCACAGTGGGCACAGCTATTCTTGCACATGTGGGCTAGAACAGTTGACAGAGGTCATCAGCCGTGACTATACTTACACATTGCAGCCTCCAGAGGTGTGTGAGAGGGAGAAAGAAGTAAATTCAGCTACTCAGGTGTGATTAGGATAGAAAATATTCCATCTAGATTGTGAAGGCATGCACAGGGTTGACTTTTGCTCCTTCTCTTCTAGGAGTTGGCCTCTGGCTTGCTAACTGATGGGGTGACTTGTCAGAATGGAGAATGGGGTGGCATTCCAGAGGCTGGTGACACACTGCAGAGCCGTGAACTCACAGGTTCACCCTGACTGAGTGAGGCCTGGAGGTCCCAGACCAGCACACCCGCCTCTGTCTAAAGATGTGTGTCTCTTATCTGTGTCTGAATCTATACTGCATAAATAACCCACCAAATGTCCTCTTGATCTTTTAGTAGTTGGCTTGACAAATTTATAGAATATAAGTGAGATGCTATCAGGTTGGGACTTAGCTTCTTTTTATTGATGTCTTTTGCTTGTAATTCCCAAGTATTGATATTTAATACTCAGAAGCAGTAGGACTATCTTACTACTCACTTAATCTTAGAAAGGCTTCTGTATTATATTAACATAAGTCAATTGATTTCCACTTAGAACAGGAAACAGACAAGGATGTCTTGTATTACCACTGCTTTTCAACATAACGCTGAAATTCCTACAATATAATCAGGCAAGAGAAGGATATCAAAGGTATCCAAATGGGGATAGAGGATGTCAAACTATACACTGTTTGTTGGTGATATGATCTTATCCTTAGAAAACCCCAGAGACTCAACCACAAGCCTCCTGAAAGTGATTGGGGAATATAATAACATCTTGGGATACAAAATAAGTGTTTACTAATCAGTAGCCTTCATACATGCCAACAACAGTCAAGCTGAGAATCAAATCAAATACACAACGTCCTTCATTCAAAGAGAATGAAATACCTTGGAATATACTTAACAATGAATGTGAAGAATATTTCCAGAAAGAACTATTAAACTCTGAGTAAAGAAATAGCAGAAGATGTTAACAAATGGAAGAACATAACATGCTCATGGCTGAGAAGAATCGACATTGTTAAAATGTCTATTCCACCCAAAGAGATCTACAGAGTCAACACAATCCCCCTTAAAATACCAATTTCATACTTTGAAGAACTTGAAAACAAAATAGTTCTTTATTTTGTGTGGGACCAGAAAAAAACCCTGACTAACCAAGGCAATTCTAAGAAATAAAAACAAATCTGGAGGAATTACGTTAGCAGACTTCAGATTATATTGTACATCTACAGTGATGAAAACAGCATGGTATTGGCATAAAAATAGAGACAGAGACCTATGGAATAGAATTGAGAACACAGAGATGAAACCAGCCACACATCACATCTGACTTTGGATAAACCAAATGAAAGCATAAACTGGGAAAAGAATCCCTGTTTAATAAGTGGTGCTGGGAGAATTGGTCAGCTACATGTAAAAGACTGCAGCTGGACCTGCACCTATCACCATTGACAAAAATTAACTCATGCTAGATAAGATTTAAATCTAATACACAGGCTCTGTGCCCATAGCTCCGTGGTTAGGGTGCTGGCCACATACACTGGGGCTGGTGGGTTCGAATGTGGTCCTAAACGACAATGACAACTACAACAAAAACTAGCTGGGTATTGTGGCAGGCACCTGTAGTCCCTGCTAATTGGGAGTCTGAGATAAGACAATCACTTAAGGGATTAAAGATGGCGGCTGAGTAACAGCTTCCCTGTAACTGGGCAAGGCGAGTCTGGGGAGACAAGAATCCAGGCACCTCTGGCTGGTGGGATCTGCCTATAATCATCCCTTTGAGGACACAGGGAGCCAGCAAGGGACTTCTGGACCCCAGGAGGAGGACAAAAACAGTGGAAAAATGGCAAGTGGCTGCGTGTGTTCGATCGACCTAATCATGCTGGCAACCGTGAGTACAAGCAGCAGTGAGACCGCAAACTGGAAAGGCCTTACCTGTGAACTGTTTTGGTGTTCTTGGACTTGGCACTCAGTTGAGCTGCCTTGGGGAGAGCTTGAGCAGGAGTGTGGAGAACGTTGGGCATTGTCTGGGGCCCCAGAATGAGCCACTGAGCTGAGGGAAG
>CAUYPK010103281.1:0-17237 GCA_963574355.1 Loris lydekkerianus
GAAGGATGTTTGGAGAATACTTAGAGACCTAAAAATAGACTTGCCATTCGATCCTATAATTCCTCTACTAGGTTTATACCCAGAAGACCAAAAGTCACAATATAACAAAGACATCTGTACCAGAATGTTTACTGCAGCCCAATTCATAATTGCTAAGTCATGGAAGAAGCCCAAGTGTCCATTGACCCACGAATGGACTAGCAAATTGTGGTACATGTACACCATGGAATACTATGCTGCCTTAAAGAAAGATGGAGACTTTACCTCTTTCATGTTTACATGGATGGCACTGGAACATATTCTTCTTAGCAAAGTATCTCAAGAATGAAAGAAAAAGTATCTAATGTACTCAGCTCTACTATGAAGGTAAATTATAGCTTTCACATCAAGGCTATAGCCCAACAATAGCAAAAGAGTATGGGGAAAGGGCCAAGGAAGGGGAAGGGAGGGGGGAGGTTAAGTTGGAGGGTGGGTAATGGGTGGGGCCACATCTATGGTGCATCTTAGAATGAGTACAGGTGAAACTTACTAAATGCAGAATACAAATGCCTACATACAGTAACTAAGAAAATGCCATGAAGGCTACAATGAACGGTTTGATGAGAATACTTCAGATTGTATATGAATGCAGCACATTGTACCCCTTGATTGCACTAATGTACACAGCTATGATTTAACAATAAAAATAAATAAATTAAAAAAAAAATTGACCAGGTATGTTGATGTGCACTACTCAGGAGGCTATGGTGAGAAGATCACTTGAACTCAGGAGTTGGAGGCTCCAGTGAGTAATGATTGTGCCACTGCACTCCAGCCTGGGCAGAGTAAGATCCATCTCAAAAAAAATTTTTTTTAATTAATTAATTAAACTCAAAAAAAATTTTTTTTCGAGACAGAGTCTTATTTGATCAACCTTGGTAGAGTGCCATTGGTGTTTTAGCTCACAGCAACCTCAAACTCTTGAGTTCAAGTGATCCTCTTGCCTCAGCCTCCCAAGCAGCTGGGACTACAGGCATCCACCACAACCCGAGGCTATTTTTTAGAGACAGGGTCTCACTCTGTCTCAGGCTGGTCTCAAACCTGTGAGCTCAGGCAATGCAGTCGCCTTGGCCTCCCAAGTGCTGGGATTACAGGTGTGAGCCACTGTGCCTGGCAAAACAAATTAATTTTTAAATTTGTGTTTTAATTTCTAATATGAAAATTATGATACATATAATGCACATTAACAAAAATTTTGGGTTCTCTATTTTTTTTTTTTTTTTTTTGAGAGAGAGTCTCTCTATGCTGCTCTTACTAGAGTGCTGTGGCATCACAGCTCACAGCAACCTAAAACTCTTGGGCTTAAGCGATTCTCTTGTCTCAGCCTCCCAAGAAGCTGGGACTACAGGTGCCCACCACAATGCCCAGCTATTTTTTGTTGCAATTGTCATTGTTGTTTAGCTGGACTAGGCTGGGTTCACACCCACCAGCCTTGATGTATGTGGCTGGCACCATAACCATGGTGCTACAGGTGCCGAAGCCGGGTTCTCTATTTTTAGAGTATAAAAATGTCCTGAGATGAAACGTTTGAGAATTACTGACTTAGAAAAATTAAAACATGCCAGTTTTCTTAATTTAATTTCTTAATTTAATTTCATTAATTTTCTTTAATTAGCAAGTGGGGGACCTACGAGTCAAACCCAGACAGCCTGACTTCCAAAGTCCATGCTCTAATTATTGATTTTATGACGCAGGGCTTCATAGATATCTCCTCTTACCTCTGAGAAACTGGGAATGGACCATTATCACTATCAGGGAATTCCTGGCAGGTAAACAGAAATGATGTGTTCCCAATTTTCATTGATTATGTTTAAGAGAGACTTAGCATTCAATGTTAATCTGATTATAGATAAAGTGGCCTCTCAAGCCCTTACTCTGATATTTCTCAGAGGTAGATGAATCTTTATTTTGGTAAAATGTCTTGGTTCAGGCATTCTAATGCATGGGTCTCAAACTTTTAAAAAATTTTTTTATCACAACCCACAGTAAGAAATCAATTTTACATCAAATGCAATACACATATTCATAAATGTATATAAACTTAAAGCAAAAGCATCACAAAACAATATCCTTACCATATGTGATATTTTCTAATTTATTTCATTAAAAAGAAAAGCTGGTCACATTTTACTAAACTGATTTTACAACCACCTGCAGTTTGTAAAACTCTGCCTTACCACAGCACTTCTCCAGGATGAGAATATACAAGGCTAAGACATATTAATATAACCACTTCCCAACTAAGGATAAGAATCTTCCCAGATGATGCTCATGTATTACTTAATTATTTGAAATCTGAAACATTTCTCATGAAACAATCTCAAAGCTGGTTGGGAAGGGAAGTAACATTTACTGAGTGCTATGGTTTGGATGCATCTCCTAAAATTCATGTTAGAAATTTAATCCTCAGTGCAACAGTCCTAAGAGGTGGGACCTTTAGGAGGCCATTACATCCTAAGGGCAGAGTCCTCAGGAATGGGTAATACCGTCTGTTATCACTGAGTCATTTAAAAGGATAAGTTTAGCCTCCCTCCTCTTTCTCTTTTGGGTATTCACTCTCTTGCCCTTCTACTTGATGACACAGAAGAAGGTACTCATCAGATGCTGGCCCCTTGACCTTGGACTTCCTAGCCTCCAGAATTGTAAGACATAAATCTCTGTTCTTTGTAAATTACCTGGTCTGAGGTATTTTGTGATAGCAGCACAAAATATACCAAGACATTGAATATCTGTTACATACATTACTTATTTTTCAACAATAATGCTGAGAGAAAGAAAATATGTCGATGGGAAAGGTGAGGCTCAGAGAGGTTAACTGGTATTCAACCCCATGTCATTTGGTTTCAAAATTACTCTATCTTACTACAGCATTTCCTTATGTTTATAGGGATAGCTTCTTCCAACTCCCTACTCCTGTGAAAAAAACAAAACAAACTTGGGTGGTGCCTGTGGCTCAAAGGAGTAGGGAGCTGGCCCAGTTATGCCGGAGGTGGCTGGTTCAAACCCGGCCCCAGCCAAAAACTGCAAAAAAACTCCATTCAACCCCAATTTAGATATAGGATGCTATAGAATCTAATTACTATTTATGGGGCTAATCTATGGAGAGATTGTCCTTAATTATAACTTGGGATCTCAAAAACATTTTCCACACTAGTAGCAAGTTTCTTAATGCCCCATTTTCTCCTCAGTTTATTCCTAAAATGTGCCACAGCAATACGAATAGTAATCTCTGCAACTTCAGAGGCAGTAGGGAGACTGAATAGATGGGGATAGCTTGAGATATTCCCAGTACCCGCAGGGAAAATACAGGCATTTCCAGTTTAGAGTAAAGGAGGTAGCAGGGTTTGACTCTTGAGAAACACCATCTGAGCAATCTGCCTCATTTCCATATTCATTCAGCTTTCTGAAATCCTTCTCCCCTGCCTCCCAAGGAATATGTGTAAATAAAATATCCTGAGAAAACAATCTCTTCCCCTTTCGTTTGGCATTAAATAACTCCACTGCTAAAGTTCAGTTATGAACTACCATTCCTAATGCAAATGCCTGAAGTAGAAACTACTTTACATTTCTACACCTAAAAATGGCAGTAGGATGAGTAGGTGACTGGTTTCTCGGGGACCAGACATAATATTCTCATCACAAGCCTGTTTCTAGGCCTGATAAAGTAGCTCCAAAAATGCAAAACAAAAAGCACTTGCATGCCATTGTCCCTGTTAGTGCAAGCCTGCCAACTTGCCACACACCACAGGTACAAGGAATCCTAGTCACGCCCAAACACTAGCTAGAAGTTCAACTGCGAGTAAACAGGTCATAATATTTATATTTGTGTGTCTAAAAACAGGATCAGCAGGGTCTGGTAAGCCCCAGAAGAAGGACACTTAGAAAGCAGTCATGTTCTTTCTCTCTCCTTTTCACTTCATTCCTAAAGGACAAAGAGTGCCTCTGCTCACCTCCACTTTCCTATTACATTATTCTGTACTACACTTTTTATGGCTAGGCACTTGCTAATGAGGAAATGAATGTTTTACGAGTACTTTATTTGCATTTTTAGAGAAGATAGACAATTTCAAAAGAAACACTGATTTTTCTCAAACAATTGAAAAAGGTTTTTTAAAAAAGAATCTACTGTTTTACAAGAAGAAAACAAATCTCTTCAGCAAACAGGAGGCCAAATTCAGAATGGAGGAACCAGTGAAGTGGAAGTTACGAATGTAAGTTCAGATTTATCCACAAATTTCTTCTTGTCTAGTTCAGGGAGGCTCCAAAGAGGCGGTCTCAAGTTAAAACTGGTAACACTCTCACAAAGCTTTCAGGGTTCCATGTAGCTTGAACACAGCAGGGGGTCACTCTCCAGGAGGCTGCATCTGTTTACAGAACTCATCAAATTGTTGCTGCTCCAACTCTGTCATGACTCTGTTCAGTGCATAGATCTGAATGGGATTTGAAACAGACGCATCTGTTAACAATGGAAGTGACATCTCTCTGGGTACAACAGGCTGTATCATCTGAAAATGCCAGAACTACACAAGAAATGGTAATGTAGGGATAGTGATTGGGAACAGGAAAGGTAGAGACCAACTGCAGCTAGGGAATCAGGAAAGAAACAGAGAGGCAGGTGGCTTGATTTGGTTTTTAAGGGACTGAATAGGTAGAGATTAGGGATAGAACATGATAGGCAATGAGAGAGGACATTCAGTGCAAATAGAATGGAAAAGTATAGGGTCAGTACTGGAAACTTCAAGAACAGTAATATGAAAGATACTGTAGAGTGTGGCTGGATAGTTGGAGAAGGTAAAAAAGTATGTTGGGGTCTTAAATGCCATGCCAGCTTGGCGCTTGTACCTCAGCGGCTAAGGGCGCCAGCCACATACACTGCAGCTGGCAGGTTTGAATCCAGCCCGGGCCTGCCAAATAACAACGACAACTACAACCAAAAAATAGCTGGGCGCTGTAGCAGGCACCTGTAGTCCCAGCTACTTGGGAGGCTGAGGCAAGAGAATCCCTTAAGCCCAAGAGTTGGAGGTTGCTGTGAGCTGTGATACGACAGCACTCTACCCAGGACAACATAGTGAGACTGTCTCAAAAAAAAAAAAAAAAAAAAAAATTAAATGCCATGCCAAGGAATCTGGACTTTATCTGGCAGAATCTGGAGAGCTAGCAAAGATAAGCATAGACAACTTGAATATATCTGTGCTTTGGGAAAAATAAATGGAGGCCACAATAGAGATGAAGTGAGAGGAGAAGAGATTATAAACCTGATCCAACAGTCTGAGAAGGATGTAGTAGAAATATGACCTAGGGAAGCCAGCAGGGGTAGAAAGAAGATGGCAGGACACATTCTAAGGTGAAAGGCACCTCATCTTTCTTTATCCCATTTTTTTTGGAGACGGAGTCTCACTATGTTGCCCTCGGTAGAGTGCTGTGACATCACAGCTCACAGCAATCTCCAACTCTTGGCCTTAAGGGATTCTCTTGCCTTAGCCTCCCAAGTAGATGGGACTACAAACACCTGCCACAATGCCTGGCTTTTTTTGTAGTAGCAATTGTCATTGTTGTTTTAGATGGTCCGGGCCAGGTTCGAACCCACCAGCCCCAGGAAAATGTGGCTGGTACCCTAACTACTGAGCTATGAGCGCTGAGCCACCTTTCTTTATCCTTATAGTAATCTATCTGCTAACAACAGAAACAGATCATAAAACTTCTTAATTTGTAGAAGAAGAAAAGTGGAGAAGTATGTATGTGTAGAGGAAATATAACTTGATTATCTGAAAAGATGAGGAAGGGGAAGAAACCAAATGAGAAGTGGGACAAATAGAAAACTAAAATAAGGCAGAAATTAATGAAAAGGCACCCAAACCTACAATAGAAAGGATCATCAAGGCTGGGCACGGTGGCTCATGCCAGTAATCCTAGCACTCTGGGAGGCTGAGGAGAGTGGATTGCTTGAGCTTATGAGTTCGAGACCACCCTGAACAAAAGCAAGACCCCAACTCTACTAAAAATAGAAAAACTGAGGATAGTGCCTGTGGCTCAGTGGGTAGGGCGCTGGCCCCATATACTGAGGGTGGCGGGTTCAAACTCGGCCCTCGCCAAACTGTAACAAAAAAATAGCTGGACGTTTTGGCGGGTGCCCTGTAGTCTCAGCTACCTGGGAGGCTAAGGCAAGAGAATCGCCTAAGCCCAGGAGTTGGAGGTTGCTGTGAGCTGTGTGATGCCACAGCACTCTACCGGGGGCGATAAAGTGAGACTGTGTCTCTACAAAAAAAAAAAAATAATAATAATAGAAAAACTGAGGCAAGAGAAGAGCCTGAGTCCAAGAGTTGGAGGTTGCTGTGAGCTATGACACCACAGCACTCTACCCAGGGTAACAGCTTGAGACTCTGTCTCAAAAAAAGAAAGACAGAAAGAAAGAAAGAAAGGATCATCAGGCTCAGCACCCATAGCACGGTGGTTACAGCGTCAGCCAAGGTGGCGGGTTCGAACCTGGCCTAGGCCAACTAAACGACAACTGCAACCAAAAAATAGCCAGGCGTTATGGTGGGTGCCTGTAGTCCCAGCTACTTGGGAGGCTGAGGCAAGAGAATTGCTTAAGCCCAAGAATTTGAGATTGCTGTGAGCTGTGATGTCACAGCGCTCTACCAAGGGTGACACAGTGAGACTCTGTCTCAAAAAAAAAAAAAAAAAAAGAAAGATCATCAAAATTGCAAGATTGTTCTTTGAAAATACTAAAACACCCCTCCAAACCTCTGACATGATCAATACAAAAAGGGAGTGGGCCCAAACACGTGTTATTACAAACTAGAAAGAACTACTGAGATAATAGAGAGGAAAACAAATGTGAACTTGGGCCAAGACACCTGAAAAAGTAAAACGATCAAAACTGACTAGAAAGCTTAAATGATTCTATAATCTTTAAGGAAAAGAGAATTCCACACAGTGATTAAAAACACTACCACAAATAATTCTTGAAAAACATAATGTTGCCTTTTTATAAGCTGGCATCAAAGGTGAAGAGGAAGCTTCTGCCCTCCCACAGCAAAAGTCAAAGCCAAGATTTAGAAGACCAAGAAGTCAGTGCTGTGGCCTGATAGCACTGACATCCTCAGTCACACAAAAAAAGATGATCCACGTGTCACTCACTTCTGGTAGCCCAAGACACTGTGGCTCCTGAGGCAGCCCACATATCCCCAGAAAAGTGCTCCTAGGAGAAACAAGCTTGACCTCCATGCCATCATCAAGTTCCCCCTAACCACTGAGTCCACCATGAAAAAGACAGAAGGCAACAACACACAGAGGCTGTGAAGAAGCTCTATGACATTGGTGTGGCCAAGGGCAATAGCCTGGGTAGGCCTGATGGAGAGAAGGCAAACGCTCAATTGGCTCCTGACTACGATGCTTTGGGTGTTGCCAACATTGGGATCATCTAAACTGAGTACAGCTGACTAATTCTACATATATTATCTTTTCACCATTTTTTTAAAAAAGCATAATTCTGATGATGAAAATAGTAAATTTTATGTTATGTATGTTTTACTACAACCATTCAAATATATATATATGAATGGTTTAAAAAATACTGAGTGAATACAGTAACATATAAGTTTAGAAACACACAAAACTAGATAATATATTGGTATGCTACAAAATACCATTTAGGGATACACAGAGAAGTAGTAAATTAACATAGAACAATAAGAGAATGATTACCATAAAATTAAGGAAGAGGGTACTGCTAGTGCAGAAAGTCAGAAACCCAACCAGAATGGGACACACAGAGCTTCCAAGTTACAGGCTGTGTTCCCTTTCTTTAGTTGGTTGGTAGATAACAAGGTGTTTGTTTTATTCTTCTCTTTAAGCTGCACATACACATTATATACATACTTTTAACATATTGAAAGCTTCTGCTTCATTCAGTAACTATTTAAAGAGCATTTGTAATCTGCATACTACTGTGTTAGGGACTCAGAGGAATACTAAATAATTTCTTGGAGACCAAGAAGGCAAGATGGTAGAAGAGACTCAAAATGGGTCAAGGTATCCAAGCCAAGAAATGAAAGACTTTCAGTCAAGAAGGAAAGGGTCCCTAGCAGAGTCAAATGCTTCTACTGACAAATGTGCCTCTTGCTCCCATTCATCTCCTATATATCTCCTTCACATCTGACTTTCTGTAATGTGGCATCTTTGTAGAACTGAATGAAAACTGTGTCTCTTCCTCCCCACAAGGGATCTTGTCACACCTCTATTGTATGAGACTACATTCCAGGCAATACAGATCAAATAGCAAGGAAGCTGTATGACAAAGCAAAGAGCAGCAGATAAAGGTCAGAAGATCTGTTTAGATTGCAGTCCTGACCATCATTAACTACAGGACTCTAGCATATCACTTTAAAGTGAGGATAATACCTCCTACCTCAGAGGGTCATATATTATATATATCCCTACCTTACTCTAGGAAGGATTTCCTAAGGTTAAATGAGAGGAACACTAATACTTGCCTTGAAGTCCTACTATGAGGACTACATGTGGGCCTGTGTGTGCAGGCTTGGCCTGGGCACATATGAAGAGCTCCACAAGTGCCAGCTGCTGCTAGATGGCAAATCCAACATTACATTTCAACAAGCCAACACCAGCAATTGTTCAACTTAGAGCCCACACAATAAAAGCAAGCTTACTGCTTGGAAGCATAATGATTCCTGATCATCATCACTGCTGTTCAGTGAATGCTTTCACTGTGCCAGGGACTGTGCTAAGTATTTCACACATAGTATTTTTATTCCTTTAGTCTTGCAAGGTAGATATTACCATCCTCATTTTACCAAGGAGGAACTGAAGTTCAGAGAGGTTATGTTATCTTCTCTGAAGTGACATGGGAAGAACTGGGATTTATGGAGAAAGTGGGATTTGAAGTCAGAAAAATAAACTTACGCTTAGTGCCTATAGCACAGTGCTTAAGGCACCAGCCACATACATGGAGGCTAGCTGGTTGGAACCTGGCCCTGGGCCAGCTAAAACAATGACAACTGCAACAACAACAACAAAAAATAGCCAGGCATTGTGGCGGGTGCTTGTAGTCCCAGCTACTTGGGAGGCTGAGGCAAGAGAATCACTTAAGCCCACGAGTTGGAGGTTGCTGTGAGCTATGACACCACAGCACTCTACCCAGGGTGACATAGTGAGACACTGTCTCAAAAAAAAAAAAAAGAAAAAAAGAAACTTAATCTATGGAAACCTGACATGAAAGGTGTTGATAAGGATTTAAACAATGTCCTCAACATCTATCCTCACAGTGTACACACACGCCAGTTTCATACAACTGTTTCTTTTCTTTTCTTTTTTTTTTTTTGAGACTGAGTCTCACTATGTCATCCTGGGTACAGTCCTGTGGTGTCACAGCTTATAGCAACCTCCATCTTGTGGGTTTAAGCGATTCTCTTGCCTCCGCCTCCCAAGTAGCTGGGACAGGCACCCGCCACAATGCCCGGCTATTTTTTTTTGTGTTGCAGTTGTCATTATTGTTTTAGCAGGCCCAGGCTGGGTTTGAACCCACCAGCCTCAGTGTATGTGGCTGGCGCTATAACCACTGTGCTTTGGGTGCCGAGCCCATACAACGGTTTCTTATAGCAACTCTCAAATTGTTCACTACAGTACAAGGCAGTAAAATCATCAGGGAGCCTGGATCCAGTGGGGATGGGGAGGTAAAGGATCGAACCTAGGCCCAAAGGCCCACAGAATGGTGCAGCGTTTGACATACCATCGTAGGCTTTCCTACAATATAGCCTCTAACAAAACCAGGCTGTCTCTCGAACCCTTGGTAATAGAATTGTTTATATATTGTATTGTACAATATACAATATATACAATATATTGTACCTTTATACCAAGAAGGTTGGGGAAGCACCAAAATCTGCATGTGGCATGTGCCCAGGCAGACTTTGAGGGGTTTGCACTATGAGACCTAAAGTTCTCATGAAGTTGTCTAAAACAAAAAAAATAAACATGTCACAAGGCCTATGGTAGTTCCATGTGTCCTAAATGTGTTCGTAACAGGATCAAGCATGCTTTCCTTATTGAAGAGCAGAAAATCGTTGTGAAAGTGTTGAAGGCATAAGCACGGAGTCAGAAAGCTAAATAAGAAAATGAAGCTTTTTTGAGTAATAAAAATTAAATGACTTAAAAAAAAAAAAAAAAAGAACGGGTGCCGGGTGCCTGTTCTCTTTCTCATTCTGAACCCTCTCTCCCTTTACATACCGCTTTTCTCCTTTCTTCTTTCTCTCAGGTTCCTACCACAAAAGCCCTGTGCCAAGAGTCATCTGGAGGCCTGGTACAAGCTGGGGTTCTGACACTAACTTGCATGTATTCTGGGCTGCCACCTCACCGCTGTGGACCTCAGTGAGCTCTCTAAACCTGAGAGAATACCTGTCTTGCCTGGAGGAAAGTAGGGCTCCCCATCACAGTTCTTTCTACTACTTCTCTGTTCCAGCATTACCTCCAATGGACTGCAGGATACAGAGTCTCCAACTTAATCTCACCTCTGCTCTTTGTCTTTGCTTCAGCTCCTGCTGGGCTGATTTCTGCTTAGCCTTCTCAACTCTGCTGACAGGTTCCTTAACTTTGGGTTTTTCTTTACGTGCAGGTGGATCCATGGCTTGTCTTCTTAGACAGGTTTGACTTGGATAGTACAGAAAGAGGCAGATCTTAAAACAAAAGAACAAAAACCCCACACCTGCCAGTCACTAGTCTAATCCCTTAGCTCAGCCTCTTCCTTTGTCAGGTGAGGGAGATGAAGTGGTCTGGTTATCACTGGATTTGGTGAAGTAGACCTGAGTCCCAGTGTCACATCCTGGCTGAGTGTCCTCGGCAAGTTTCCCCATTCTGAGCCTTAGTTTTCTGTCTGCAGAATGGGACCATAGTCCCTTTCCTGGCCTTCTCCCAAGAACTGCTTTGTGAGACCCAGGTGAAATCGTCTCATACACCACGGCATGCAGTACCCAGAGTGGGACTAATATAATTGGGACACTGAGGCTCAGAAGGAGAGGCCAGCTTAAGTCTCCCACCAGTCTCTGGGCTTCGGAGCAGGACGTTCCCACCACTGCGTTCTAACAGTGCCCCACCTAATTCCGCCTGCAGTCACTACGGGGGCCCGCCCCGGCCCGCCCCGCCCCGCCCCGCCCCGGCCCCAAGGTACGGCTCCCGCCCTCCTCCCTCCCGCGGAGCAAAATGGCGACGGCGGCGTCCACCGAAAGCTCGGGAACTCTTGCCTTTGCTTACCAGGTCTCGGAACTTTGGGGCTTCCGCCTCGTCGCAGACAAGGCCCCACCAGGGGGAAATCCCGGGCTTCTCCCCGCCGCTGGATCTACAGTTGCAAGCCCACCGCCCCTCGGACTGGGCGGGGCCGGGGGCGGGGCGCGGGGCCCTGCGCCTTCGGGCTTCCGCCGCGGAGCGGACGCGCGTGCGCATAGAACGTGTAGGGAAAGAAGAACAAAAGTTTTCCCAGCCTGCTGCTGGGTTTTGAAAGGTGACATCTGAATTTTGGGATTGGAATTGCGCAGAATTTAGATTCTGAGTTTCAGAAAAGTGAGGATAGGTTTGGCTGGTCCGATGGTGGTGGGTTATCAGAACTTAGTAACCTTAGTATCACAAAAGTAGGTATAATTCCGGCCCCACCCCCAGCCACTGCTAAATTTGGTTTAAAAAATAAAAAAAATAAAAGTGGGGAGTGGTGATGGTTACCTTCTTGATTCACCAGTTTTTTAGAAAGATTAAGTGAGATACTGTTCGCCTATGCTTTAAAACGGAATATTGATGGAAGTACAGATAGGCAGTATAAACACAGAGAAACATTCAACTTCCAGTCATTATTGAGATGTAAAATAACTGGCTGTCATTTTCCTCTTATTATATTAGCAAGGATTGACCAAAAAATAACAGCCACCTCTCTTTAGGACTTACTATATTTCAGGCGGTGTTTTTATAGCTTTGATGCAGGAAAATGACGTATAAGGCTGGGAATCAGTTGAAGTCCAACTAGGTCCTTTGGTTTGCTCAAGAAAGAATTCAGGAGCAAGCGAACAAGTGAAAACAAATTGTATTTAGAAAATATAGAAAACCTTGGGCGGCGCCTGTGGTTCAGTGGATAGGGCACTGGCCCCATATACAGGGGGTGGTGCTCGGCACCGGCCAAACTGCAACAAAAAATAGCCGGGCGTTGTGGTACCTGCAGTCCCATCTACTCGGGAGGCTGAGGCAAGAGAACTGCTTAAGCCCAGGATTTGGAGGTTGCTGTGAGCTGTGTGACACCACATCATTCTAGTGAGGGCGCTAAAGTGAGATTCTGTCTCCTCTTAAAAAAAAAAAAAAAAAAAAAAAAAAAATTTATATATATATATATATATAATATAAATATATATATATATGGCTCCTTTAGTCTATTTAAGCAACAGCTTAATTATAGGCTAAACAAGGGGAGGAATAGTCTTGCTATTTCTTGGAATGGTGTTTTCCTGGAGTTAGTGTTATGTCCTCCTTTTGACTAAATATGGTCAAATAAGAAGTGTCATGACATCAGGAGCATTATGGGAGTGGGAGGTTTTCTTAGAAATTTTTATGGTAACAAAGTGTGTAATGAAGCTGTAATTTCAAGAGGTGGTCAATTTCTCCACCATCTTGGTTCTAACCAGTTGGAACTTGTCCTATCTCCTTGTTTTGATCAGGGTAGTTTGAAACTATATTTTGACCCTCCCTGGCTCAATTCAACAATGCTGGCACAATTAAGCAACGCCCTTAGCAGTGCCCCAAGCAGTGCTTGTCAGTTTTCTGTCTCACCTTTGTGTTTATTAACTCAGTGATTCTTCACTGTATGAGTAATATATAAATATCTAGTAAGAAACTATAATCCTGGCTCATCACCAGGCACATACTGAAGTTGGAGGGTTCAAACCCTGCCCAGGCCAGCTAACCAACAATAACTGCAACAACAACAACAACAACAATAACAAATAGCCAGGAGTTGTGGTGGGCACCTGTATTCCCAGCTACTTGGGAGGCTGAGGCAAGAGAGTCGCGTGAGCCCAAGAGTTGGAGGTTGCTGTGAGCTGTGATGCCATGGCACTCTACCAAGTGGGGAAAAAAATAAATTATTATCCCTACTTTACACAGAAAGAAACAGAGGCTTTGAAAAGTTGTGACTTCCTCAAAGTTTAATTAAAACATTTCTGTGCAGGTGGGGTGGCTCACACTTGTCATCCTGGCCTTTTGGCAGTCCAAGACCAGTGGGTCACCCGAGCTCAGGAGTTCAAGACCAGCCTGAACAAATTGAGACCCCGGGGACCCCATCTCTACTAAAAATAGAAAAGCTATCTGGCCTTTGTGGTGGGTGCCTGTAGTCCCAACTTTTCGGGAGGCTAAGGCAAGAAGATTGCTTGAGCCCAGGAGTTTGAGGTTGCTGTGAGCTATGATGCCACCAGGGCACTCTACTCAGGGTGATAGAGTGAGACAGAGTCTCACTAGAAAACTAACAAACAATAAAACCTTTTTGGAGGCCAGTTTAGCACTAGATTATGAGAAACCTTAAATATTTCTAAGAAAAAGCTGGAAAGAAACAAATTTTTTTTTTTTTTTTTTTTTTTTTTTTTAAGAGACAGTCACCCACGGTAGAGTGCCATAGCATCACGGCTCACAGCAACCTCCAGGTCTTGGGCTTAGGCGATTCTCTTGCCTCAGCCTCTGGAGTAGCTGGGACTACAGGTGCCCACTGCAACACCCAGCTAGTTTTTGGTTGCAGTTTGGCCAGAGCTGGGTTCAAACCCGCCACCCTCGGTATATGGGGCTGGCGCCCTACTCACTGAACCACAGGTGCCGCCCAAAAACCAAAATCTTTATAATAGGAGTTGTTCAAATAAATGATAGGATAGCTATAATGAAATTCCATGCAGCCATTAAAATGACATATAAGAGGCCAGGCTTGGTGGTTCACACCTGTAATCCTAGCGTTCTGGGAGGCCGAGGTGAGTAGATTGCTTGAGTTCCTGAGTTTGAGACCAGCCTGAGCAAAACCAAGACACTATCTCTATTAAAAATAGAAAAACTGAGGCAAGAGGACTGCTTGAGCCCAAGGGTTGGAGGTTGCTGTGAGCTATGACACCATGACACTCTACTCAGGGTGACAGACAGCTTGAGACTCTGTCAAAATAAAATGACATAGAAGAGTATTTACTGACATCATAAACTGTTTAGTATATTAAAATAAAGAGCTACCAAGAGGTATATACGTGCAGTCTAATCACAGCATTTTTTATAGTTTCAAAATAAATTATATATAATTGGAATAGAGAGGAGATGAAAACACTTTAGAATGTTAAGAATAGGGGTTATTTTTATTTTCTTTATGCTTTTTGTATTTTCTAAAATCTCTGTAATGAACATTTATACTTTAACAATCCTAAGAAATTACGATACAAATGCTAATTGGATTATTATTAATAAAAGTAAACAAGCCAGGCTGGGTCTGATGGCACACACCTGTAATCCTAGCACTGGGGGTGGGGGGGAGTGGGGGAGGCAGGAGGATCACTTGAACCCATGAGTTTGAGGTTGCTGTGAACTAGGCTTAGGCCACTGCACTCTAGCCTGGGGAACAGAGTGAGACTGCCTCAAAGAATAATAAAGGTAACCAAGCCAGAGTTGATTTCAGAAATGTTGGCATAATATTGGTATTTTACATCTGTGTCACATTGTGTAGTTTATAAAGTTCATATAAGCTATCAACTGCATTACAGCTAGAGATGGAGCAGGGCCTTTGGAAGGCTTAAGCCTGCTAAAAGAGACCAGGTATAGGGAATGATAGAGTGGAAAAACAAAAGCAAAAGACCCGAAAAATAGTGGTGTCACTGAGCCACTGATAAAAATAGATAAATTGGGTTGGGAAAGGGTAAAAAATAGGATAAGTTAGAGGAGAGAGACAGAGAGTGGCAATAGGCAAGAAGAGTTGTCCAGTAAGCAATTATAAGATTCCAGAAAGGCACAGGATTAGAGATGCCAGATTTGAATTCTTCATCAGGAATATAGAAGCTTGGCTTAGTGCCCGTAGCATAGTGGTTATGACACCAGCCACATACACCCAAGGTGGCGGGTTTGAACCCAGCCCAGGCCAGCTAAACAACTGCAACAAAAAAAAATAGCCGGGCATTGTGGTGGATGCCTGTAGTCCCAGCTAACTGGGAGGCTGAGGCAAGAGAATCGCTTAAGCCCAAGAGTTTGAGGTTGCTGTGAGCTGTGACTCCATAGCACTCTACTGAGGGTGACATAGTAAGACTGTCTCAAAAAAAATAAAAAATAATAGCAAAAAACCAAGAATGAAGAAGCTGGGAAGGAATGAATCTTGGGGCTGAACACCATCTATCAAAGTCCCCTTCCTTTTTTCTTTTCTTTTTTTTTGAGACAGTCTCAGCTGTTGTTTCAGCTGGCTGGACTGGGTTCGAAGCTGCCAGTCTCAGTGTATGTGACCGGCACCCTGCCCACCGAGCTACGGGCGCCACCAAAGTCCCCTTCCTTGATGCCTATTCAAGCCGGCAATAGATAAGACCCTGTCTGAAAAAGAAAGCCCCCCCCAAAAAAACTCCAAATGCCCCTTCCTGTTTTTCCTCCAAAAGTTTGTCCTTTTTCTTTTTTTGTGTGACCATGAGAGGACTCTTGGCTTAGTCAGTGTCTACATTAATGCAACTGTGGAATATTTTCACAGTTGAGGCATATACTTTGCCAGGATTATATTTACTTTATGGAATAACTTCTTTTTTCTGGTGCTAAAAATGGTCTTTTAAAAAATTACTTAATTATCTATGGAACTATTGTTAATTCTTTTACAAACACCATCAGAACTATAAAATACCTCTTGATCTGGTCACTTGAACCTGGTGATCTATCAGTGTCTTTTTTGTTGTTTGTTTTTTTGAGACAGAGTCTCATTCTGTCACCCTGGATAGAGTGCTGTGGCATCCTTATAGGTCATAGCAACCTCAGTCCCTTGGCCTCAAGCAGTCCTCCTGCCTCAGCTTCTCGAGTAGCTTGGATTATAGGCACCCACCATGATGCCCAGCTAGTTTTTCCATTTTTAGTAGAGATGAGGTTTTATTCTTGCTCAGGCTGGTCTTGAACTTATGAGCTCAAACAGTCCACCTGCCTTGGCCTCTCAGAGTGCTAGGATTACAGGCATGAGTCACCATGCCTGGCTTATCATGCCTTTTCCCTCGATGACATCCCTCCTTAGATTCATCCTCCTCTTGCTCTAAACTGTCTTCTTGGCCCTCCTGCATAGCTCCTGTCCTAGGATTTCCCCTAACCACATTCTGGGGGTTCTCTTCTTAGCTCTCCTGTGCCAAATCCCCTGCTCCCTGGATCTTATGTCTTTCCATTTTTGGGTTATTCTCTCATTTTGGAGGAGTACATTCTCCATTAAATACCCAGAAGGGATTTGTGAAAGGTAAATTATTGAGTCCTTGCTTGTCTAAAAATGGCTTTACTTTTCTCACCCTTAATTGATAATTTCCAGGTTGGAAATTATTTTTCCTCAAAAAGTTTTTTCTTTTTAGAGATAGGGTCTTGCTGTTGCCCAGGCTGGAGTGCAATGGTACTATCTATCATAGCTCAGTGTGACCTCCAAGTCCTGGGCTCAATTGATCTTTCTGCTTGTAACTGGGACCACAGATGTGCACCACCATACCTGGCTAATTTTTTTTTTTTTTTTTTTTTAGATATGGGGTCTCACAGGCTGGTCTTCCCTCAGAATTTTAAAGACATTGATCCATTGTCATCTAGCTTGCTACGTGATTAGCCTCCTGAGGAGTCTGATTTATTCTGATTTCTTTTACTTCCCATATAGATTTTGTTCATTCATTTGTTTCTGGAAACTTTAAGGATATTTTCCCCCTTTATCCTTGATGTTCTGATCTTTCATAATAATGAATTTTTTTTCTTTTCTTTTTTTTTTTATTATAGATAAAAATATGCACCATAGATGTGGCCCAACCCATCACCCTCCCTCCACCCACACCTCCTCCCTCCCTTCCCCTTCCTTGGTCCTTTCCCCATAGTCTTGTGGTATAGTTGGGTTATAGCCTTCATGTGAAAGCTATAGTTTAGCTTCATAGTAGGACTGAGTACATTGGATACTTTTTCTTCCATTCCTGGGATACTTTGCTAAGGAG
>CAUYPK010103283.1:0-22356 GCA_963574355.1 Loris lydekkerianus
GCCTGAAACTGCCTCTACCTAGATACAGCCAATGTGGTACCATGCCACTGGCCCGACCCTGTCACTCACCTCTTCCCCCGCCTTCTTTCCCTGCCCCTTCTCCACAATAAAAAAAATAAATAAATTCAAAAAAAAAAAAAATAAAAAATAAAAGTATATTTTAGAGCATCTTGTCAAGATAAACTGATAAAAATTGCTTACCTGTTAGTGATGATAAACAAAGTTTTTTCAAATGTAGATATAAAACGGATTCATTACTAGCCTCTAAATATGTACATATAATAGTAACAAATGATTTAGATTCAATCCTTTAATTTCAAATTTATGTTTTGATAATTTAGTTTGCAATATGTGATGTATATAATTATAAAAGATACAAAAGAGATGTATTGTAAATCAGATGAATAAAATGCTGTGAGATTCTTCAGTGTTATATTACAAAATATCATTTTCTGTTTTTTGATGATTTTATGAGTATAAAATATTTTCTTACTATGATTAAAGGAAGTAAAATTATTTCTAACAGAATGAATGGCAGATACGGAGCTATTCTTGCTGATGAAATGGGTTTAGGGAAAACATTGCAATGTATCTCGCTCATCTGGACCCTACAGTGTCAGGGACCCTATGGAGGCAAGCCAGTGATAAAGAAGACACTTATTGTCACACCTGGAAGCTTGGTAAATAATTGGAGGAAAGAATTTCAAAAATGGCTGGGAAGTGAAAGGATCAAGATATTTACTGTAGATCAGGTAAGAGACTTTTAAGTGTATAGTTATTTTAAAAATCTCTAACTTTTCAAATCAATTCAGGTTTTATGTTGCAGTATTTTTTATGCTGAAGTGTATGCAACTCTCTAAACCCCTTTGTACAAAATTGGAGTCCTGGCTTACTCTTTGAGTTGTTATGGACTGAATGTTTTTGTCCCCCACACTTCCACCTGCCAAATTCAGATGTTGAAGGCCTAATTTTCAATATAATGGTATTAGGAGGTGGGGCCTGAGGGAGGGAATTATGTTTAGATGAGGTCATGAGGGTGGAGACCCATTATAGGATTTTGCCCTTGTAAGAAGAGGAAGAGATGCTACAGCTTCCTCTGACTACCATGTGAGGATACAGTAAGAAAGCGTCTCTCTGGGACCCAGAAAGAGGGCTTTCACCAGAACCCTGATCTTAAACTTCCCAGCCACCAGAACCATGAGAAATAAGATTCATGTTTAAGCCATCCAGTCTATGGTATTTTGTTATAGTAGCCTAAGTTAAGACTACTATTGAAAAGTTAACACGTTTCAATATTTGGTAAGTGACTATCAGGAATATGCTGCTTAAATTTGAATTCATTTAGTTTCTGCCCTTAATTTGTTAAATATTATCTTTTTTCCCTCAGGATCACAAAGTTGAAGAATTCATCAAAGTTACATTTTATTCTGTTCTCATCATCAGTTATGAAATGTTACTTCGTTCCTTGGATCAAGTTAAGAATATCAAATTTGATCTTCTAATCTGTGATGAGGGTCATCGTTTGAAGAACAGTGCCATTAAGACAACTGCAGCCCTTCTTAGCCTCTCTTGTGAGAAAAGAATAATTTTGTCTGGTCAGTATTCACTTTGGGGAAGGTGTGATAGACTTTTTGCATAGTGAACATATAAGACTTGTGGTATGAGGCTTAACAAAGAGCTGGTGGTGTTAAATGGAATTCATAGTAATAAGCCTGTGTTATTTGACTTGGTAAGATTCTTCAGTCTTCAAATCCTGTGTTCTTTTCTGCAGCCCAGATTTTGGGGTTTTGAGCAACAAATACGATAGTATTAATGGTAAGGAATATAGGAGATAGGGCCGCACTGCTGCACTTAACAGCTGTTAAGTCCAACTCTTAACAGTTGTGTAACTTCAGCCAAGTTATTTAACTTCTCTGTACCTTAATTTTCTTATCTGTTGATCCTCACAACAAATCAAGTCTGTAGAGTTCTCGTGAGGTCAAAGGAATTAGTCCATGTAAAGTTCTGGGAAGACCTGATACATGGCAAGCCTTTAATGTAAATATCAGTTATTTTTATAAGTATATGTGACATGTGCATTGTCTGTTGCTGGCCTAACTTCTGGTCCAAACTATCTGGAAAGGCGGGATGAATTATGTGTAAATTCAAGGATCCTTTTCTACCTTTTTAGCTTAACACCTAGACCAGAGTCAAGTTTGAGTGGCTCAGTGTATCTTTTCTCCCATACCTCACGTTGGTCTTGTTTGGCCCTTCCAATTTATCACTCTGGCAGCAGAAGAATGAAGAGAATTGTACTCATTACTAATATTTATGACCCCTTCGTTTTTCTACTCAAGGCTGTAATTCCCAGCTATCTTCAGCCCTTTTAGAAGGAATGGGCAGGGCATGGTTTATTCTTATTATATAATAATCATCTCTATGTCAGTTTGGAGACAGGGTCTTGCTCTGTTGCCCAGGCAATCTTCCTGCCTCAGCCTCCGAAATAGCTAGGACTATAGGCATGCACCACCACATCCAGCTTATTTTTAAATTTTTTGTAGAGACGGGGTCCCATTATTTTGCCCAACTATTCTTGAACTCCTAGCCTCAAATAATCCTCTTCCCTTGGCCTTTTATAGTACTGGGATCATAGATGTGATTTGCTGTGCACTGCCCTCTGTGTCATTTTGTTTTTCATGTGCTCTTTAGGCATGTCAGAGCTTGTCTTTGAAGTTAAAATGAGGAGAGAGAATGACTGTGACCAATAACTCTTTCTTCCTTCCTACACCTTTAGGATAGAAATATTCCCCAGAACAACAGAAAAGAAAAACTCCTCCTATTCTTATTGAGTTGGGTTTGGGGAGGGTACTACTCATCTTTAAGTAATTCATAGTCATCTGACTTCCAATCTGTGTAGGAGCATTGTATTAACCATTATCAAAAGTGGTTTTTTTTTTTTTTAAGAGACAGAGTCTCACTTTATCGCCCTCGGTAGAGTAGAGTGCCGTGACATTACAGCTTACAACAACGTCTAACTCCTGGGCTTCTGTGATTCTCTTGCCTCAACCTCCTGAGTAGCTGGAACTATAGGTGCCTGCCACAATGCTTGGCTATTTTTTGTTGCAGTTTGGCAGGGGCTGGGCTTGAACCTGGCATCTTTGGTATGTGGGGCTGGCGCCCTACCCACTGAGCCACAGGTGCCATCCTTAAAAGTGATTTTTAAAACTATGCATTTTAAAAATGATTTTGAGAATTATTAAATGATCTTTTTATTTTTTGAATTTAATCATTTAGAGATGATAAGTGATAGGCTGGGCTTGGTGGCTCATGCCTATAATCCTGATACTCTGGGAGGCTGAGATGGGAATCCATTGAGCTCAGGAGTCCAAGACCAGTGTGAGCAAGAGCTCTTACTTTTTCCCTAAACTTTTTTCTTATCCTCTTCTTGTGTTCAATCTTTCTTCATTTTTCCAGTTTTGCTATTGCCTCTTTCTTCCCCTTGTGTATCAGTTGGGATGATTTTCAGACATCTAAGTAATAGATGTCTGAATCAAATGTACTTGTTTTCTCATATAACTGGAGAGCAGAGGTAGAGTGTGTTCCAGCAGCTCAACCTTGTCTTCAAATAGTCTGGATGTCCTCTGCTCTGCCATGATTGATGTTATCTTCATCCTCAGGCTGGTGAGCAAGTGATTACAGCAGTTCCAGACATCACAGCTAGTTGAGGTGATACCCAGTGGAGAACCAGACCGGTTCTTCTAGTTTCCCTGTCTTTCGGAGTGAGAAAACTTTCCCAGAAGCTCCTCCCTGATGACTTTTCCTGTTTCATTGTTTCAGGATGGGTCACATGCTACTGATGGAACCCTCTCCTTTTCTGGAATATTATGCCCATCCTTTGGCTGCTGGGTCTATAGATCAGATAACTCATAGCCCTGTCGTTTTTTGGAGAATTATCCATGATTGAATGAGAATTGGCTTTCTCCTTTATGGCTTGTTGTCAATGATTGTCTGATACAGTGTATGCAATAAATACCAGCCCCCCCTTACTTCAGGGTAATTTTAGGACCAACTTTATGGTATATTTTATACTGTGGAGCTTTGTATAATTTACCTTAAGCTGAGATTTTTTGCTTAGTCTATTCCCCTGCCGTTTTCTGATTCCATTATTCCTTCTTCCTGAGAGCACTCTGTAAATCACGTGCATCTAGATTACTGTCTCAATGGCACAAACTTTTGCCTACATCAGTTATTGACAAAGGGGATAGAATTATCATGGTTGACTTGATTAATCATCTGGGGTGGGATAAATGTCTAGAAGCCAAGGAAAATGATCCTTATCCCTTTCTTTCCCCTTTTTCCTTCTTGCCTTTTCTATTCTCCCTCTCTTTTCATCATCACCATGGATATACTTTAAGAAGCTTAACAAAATATATACCACCTGGGCACCTGTACTTCAGTGGTTAGAGCGCTGATTCTGTGCACCAGCGGTGGCAGGTTTGAACCTGCCCCAGGCCTGCTTAACAAAATAAAACAAAACAAAAGCAAAAATACATACCAACATAAATATATTTTTCCTAATTCTTTGGATGATATGTCTCAAAATTTAGAACTGACTCGATGTGTTAAATTTAAAAAGTTAGCAAGTGCTGGTCCAACCTGGGGGGGAACCCATTAATTTTGGGGAGATGATCGTTAAACTCCTTGACACAAAATTCATGTTAACTATATTAATGAAATAAATACATTTTTATTTATTTTTATATTATTCATATCTTCAGATAATTTCTTCTGGTCTGTTATTTGAAAGCCATTTGAAATTATACTGTTTTACTGTACTGGTTTATATGTTCTTTTGACACTATTATAATCTTACAAATATGCTAATGTTTCTTTGAAAATTAGCCAAAAACTATTGAGTACTATATGTAATATATGCAAGGTATATTAGTCCATTGCAGGCTTTGTCATTCCTTTGGACAATGAAGATTCCAATTTGAGAAGTAATAATAACAGGTATCATTCAATGAGTATTTTTTATGTGTCAGGCACTGTGTGGGCACTTCATATATATTGTCTCTACTTTTTGTTATAATACCATTGGGAAATTATTATTTTCATACTTTTACAAATGAAAAAGAATCCTGAGTTTAACTTAAGGAGCTTTAGTAGTTTGTCCAAAGTGACATAGTTGTAATAATATTAAAAATTGCTTAAGTTAGAGAACATTTATTGTGTTGCCAGCACTATTCTTAGTATAGTATACCGTTTGATTACTTTGTTCCTAGAAGCCACTATTCTCCTTGTTTTATAGATAATAAGCTGGTATAACTAATTTGCTCAGGGTCACTCAGGGAGGGAGTAATGCAGGTAGGATTTGTACCTGAGCAACCACATTTCAGAACCTGTACTTAGGTTAGCCACTATGCTATACTACCTAAGAATTTAATATACAGGTAAATCAGAGTTAAAAAGTTATGTGATTTTTAATTTTTTAAATTCAATTTTCCTGTTCTTAGTTTTAGAGAATTTGCTTGTACGTATTCCTCTTAGGGAAGAGAGTACAAATTTCTCCAAATTTCCATTATAGTTCTGCTGTACACCCGTGATTGTAAAACATAAACTTGATCTTTCTTCTTCTTACTTACCTTTAGGTACTCCAGTTCAGAATGATCTGCAAGAATTTTTTGCATTAATCGATTTTGTAAATCCAGGAATATTAGGCTCTTTGTCTTCTTATAGGAGAATATATGAGGAACCCATCATTTTATCGAGAGAACCTTCTGCTTCTGAGGTATAATTTAATAAATAAGTTTTGTAACAAAAAGAGTAGTATTATCCATAATTTATTATTTTAATTGACAAAAAAATTAATATTGTAAGATCTTTGTTTTTCCCCATAGTCCTTCATTTCTTGCATGCCTTATTTTAGAAAATATTATGACTTTTTTTTCTTTCTTTTTTTTTTTTTTTTTTTTAATTAAATCATAGCTGTGTGCATTAATGCGATCATGGGGCACCATACACTGGTTTTATATACCATTTGACATATTTTCATCACACTGGTTAACATAGCCTTCCTGGCATTTTCTTAGTTATTGTGGTAAGACATTTATATTTTACATTTAGTAAGTTTCACATGTACCCTTGTAAGATGCACCATAGGTGTAATCCCACCAATTACCCTCCCTCTGCCCATATTCCCCCCTCCCTCCCCTCCCTCTCTCCCTTCCCCATATTCTTAGGTTATAACTGGGCTATAGCTTTCTATGAAAGCCATAAATTAGTTTCATACTAGGGCTGAATACATTGGATACTTTTTCTCCCATTCTTGAGATACTTTACTAAGAAGAATATGTTCTAGCTCCATCCATGTAAACATGAAAGAGGTAAAGTCTCATGACTTTTCTAAATTCATGAACAGGTACTTCACAAAGGATTATAAATGATAGCAAACACATATCAATATTCTAGTATTGGTAAAAGTAAACCAAAATAACCACTAAATACTTTTGTTCTTTTCTACTGGTGTTTTTATTTTTATTTATTAACTTATTTATGGCTGGGATCTCACTTTGTTTCCCAGGCTGTCCTCGAATGCCTGGGCTCAAGTGATCTTCCTGCCTTAACCTCCCCAGTAGCTGGCCACTTGGATTTACATAGTGTTAGCAGGTATAGAGAAGACAGTATGGACCTCTGCTGGTTGGAATGTAAATTGGTACAACTTTGAAGAAAGTTTGTCAATGTGTATCCATAGCCTTAAGAGTGTGTATATCTTGTGGCCTAGTAATAATATTTTTAGGAGTTTATTATAAGGAAATAGGAGATTTGTTTAAAACTTTAGTTGTAAAGTTAAGAAAATTGGAAACAAGCTAGAGAAGATAAACTAACAGGGAAAAACATTTCAGAGGGTCAAAAATGGTTAAATTATGGTGTTGTTGTATATCTATATTTCATTGACTCTAGGATGGCACTAATTATAGGCGATATCACTATTTTATAATATTTAGAATACTGGCTTCACTTAATTAAATGATTATGCTGAACAAATAAAGAGATCATGGTTGGTTTTTCTATCCCCATACTTGTATTTCATTTATTTTGTTAAATAAAAATTTGTTGTGGCTAGGCGCCTGTAGCTCAGTGGCTAGGGCAGCAGCCACATACACCAGCTGGCGGTTCGAACCCAGTGCAGGCATGCCAAGCAACAATGACAACTACAACCAAAAAATAGCTGGGCGTTGTGGCAGGTGCCTGTAGTCCCAGCTACTTGGGAGGCTGAGGCAAGAGAATCACTTAAGCCCAAGAGTTTGAGGTTGTTGTGAGCTATGATGCCACGGCACTCTACTGAGAGCGACATAGACTCTGTCTTTAAAAAAGGAAAAATTTGTTGAAAAGCAATTAGTGAATGGTTTATTATTATAAAATCTTTATTCCATATACTACAAAAATTTTAACTATTTGTTTTCTATAAGACTTCTTTTTACATCTTATATTTTTCCATAGGAAGAGAAGAATTTAGGAGAGAGAAGAGCAGCTGAACTTACTTGCCTCACTGGACTCTTTATCCTTAGAAGAACCCAAGGAATCATAAATAAATATCTTCCACCTAAAATAGAGAATGTGGTCTTTTGCTGGCCAACAGCACTACAGATTGAGATTTATCGAAAACTGTTGAATTCTCAGGCTGTCAGGTTCTGTCTTCAAGGGTTGGAAAATAGTCCTCATCTAATATGTATAGGAGCTCTTAAAAAACTGTGCAATCACCCTTGCCTTTTGTTCAGCTCTGTCAAGGTAAGTATGTAATATGTCAAACTGTGTTAGGGATGTGAGATGAGGGTTTTTATGATATGTGAATTTAAGAGGGTAGATTAGGCTAATTTCTAGGGTTGTGTTTGTGGGTTTTTGAAAGCTTTGGAGCCTCTCCAATTTGGTTCTGCTATAGAGCTTATCTAGGCTTCCACTTTCTCTTCAGAGAGTATCTACATTCTTAGAGCTAAACTAAGGATGAGATACTTTTTTTTTTTTTTTTTCCAGACAGAGTCTCATTCTGTTTCCCCAGGCTGGAGTGCCATGGTATTAGCTTGGCTCACAGCAATCTCAAACTCCTGGGTTCAAGTGATCCTCCTGCCTCAGCCACATGAGCACGTAGGACTACAGGTGTCTGCCACAATACCTGGTTATATTTTTCTATTTTTAGTAGAGACAGGGTGGTCTCAAAACTCCTGAGCTCAGGCTGTCCACCCGCTCAAGGGATCCTTTTGCATTGTCCTCCCAGAGTGGTAGGATTACAGGTGTAAGCCACCTCGCCCAGCCAGGATGAAATTGATTTGAGGCACTGTATTCTAGAGTTTGTGCCCCAGGCTCTTTTGGTGTCTTGTCTAATGCTTTGCCATGGTTTCCCTTTCTATCTTATGTTAACATAGTTTTGCTTGTTTGCTGCTAACAAATACGAAATTTAACCATGCAAATAATTTATTTCTTTTCATTATAAAAGTGATACATGATTATTGCATAGAATTTGGAAAATTCAGAAAATTACAAAGAAGAAACTAAAAATCATTTAAAACTCCCCAGCTAGAGAAAATTACATTTTGGCAGTAATAATAATATAATTATTAGCTAACAGCTATTAAGCACTTAATTACATATAGGTTGAGCATCTCTAATCTGGAAATCTGAAATTTGAAATGCTTCAAAATTGAAAACTTTTTGAGTGTTGACATGATGCCATAGTGGGAAATTTCGAACCTGACACCTTTGCTTTCTAAAGGTTCAGTTTATATGAACTTTGTTTCATGGATAGAGTTATTAAAAATGTTATATAAAGGCTTGGCACCCAGAGCTGAGTGGTTGGGGCTCCAGCCACATATACCAGAGCTGGTGGGTTCGAACCTGGCCTGGGCCTGCCAAACAACAATGACAACAACAACATGTAATGACAACAAATAGCCGGGCGTCGTGGTGGGTGCCTGTAGTCCCAGTTACTAGGGAGGCTGAGGCAAGAGGATCACTTTAGCCCAAGAGTTTGAGGTTGCTGTGAGCTGTGACAACATGTCACTCTACCCAGAGCAACATAGTGAAATTCTGTCTCAAAAAACAAAAAGTTATATAAAATTACCTTAGTAAAATGTATATGAAATATATCTGAATTTCATTTTAGACTTTGGTCTAACTTAAGCATATGCAAGTTTATGAACATGAAAAGGTGTGGACTCGAGCCTGGTTATTGTCCTTTGATGACCTTTCCAAGTTGTAGTCATTTTAGCAGACTTAACCCAAAGCAGGGAGCAACCATCTCTTTCCTCATATATGTCGTAGTGATATTAATATCTTATGGTTCCTAGTATTTTTCTTTCTTTATTTATTTTTAGAGACAGGGTCTGACTTTGTCACCCTTGGTAAAGTGCTATGGCATCACAGCTTACAGCAACCTCCAGCTCTTGGGTTCAGGCAATTCTCCTGCCTCAGCCTTCCAAGCAGCCAGGACCACAGGCGCCTGCCACAGCGCCCGGGCTGTTTTTTTGTTGCAGTGTGGCCGGGGCTGGGTTTGAACCTACCACTCTTGGTATATGGGACCGGCACCCTATTCACTGAGCCACAGGCACTGTCGGTTTCTAGTATTTTTAATTGAGTGACTTTTTCTAAGTATTGCTATATTTTGGCAATTTAAAATACTTTGTGTTCAGCATTTTACACTAGAGATTCATTGCCCTTAAGGTGTTTCCAGTGTTACTAAAGAGGGAATGCAGCATAACATGAAAAAATTAGGGAAATATAATAAAGTACCTCTGACCCTTGAATAATGTAAGGCTGACCCTTGTGCAGTTGAAAATTCATGTTTAACTTTGACTTACCCAAAACTTTGCTAATGTCCTACTGTTGACCAGTAGCCTCACCAACAGCAAAAAGTATTGATTAACATATATTTTGTATATCATATGTATTACATACTGTATTCTTACTTTAGAGTAGGCTATAGAAAAAATGTTATTATGAAAATCATAAGGGCTGGGTGCAGTGACTCACACCTGTAATCTTAACACTCTGGGAGGCCAAGGTAGGTGGATTGCTTAGCTCAGGAGTTTGAGACCAGCTTAAGCAAAAGTGAGAGCCTGTCTATAACAAAAAAAAAAAAAAAAAAGAAAAGGAAAATCACAAAAAAGAACAATTTTTTTATTGTTCAGTAAGTGGAAGTATCCTTTTCTCCCCCTCATTTTCCTTTTTTCCTCCCTGCTCTCTGCTTCTCTCTCTCTTTCTTATCTCTTCCATTCTCTTCACTTTTGATAATATAAAATAAACTTTTATATTCTTTTTTTTTTAATTTTGTGAAAGCAAAAAAATGGAAACCTAATAAACACATCTATATGTAGAAATTAACAATAAGAGACAGAGACTCACTTTGTTGCTCTCAGTAGAGTGCTGTGGTGTCACAGCTCACAGCAACCTCCAGCTCTTGGGCTTAGGCAATTCTTTTGCCTCAGCCTCCTAAGTAGCTGGGATGACAGGCACCTGCCACAACGCCCGGCTATTTTTTTTTTGTTGCAGTTTAGCCAGGGCTGGTTTCGAACCCGCCACCCTTGGTAAATGGGGCTGGTGCCCTACTCACTGAGCCACAGGCGCCACCCTATACTTTTATATTCTTTAAAAAAAAAAAAAAAAATAAGTGCAAGTACATCATCATGAAGGCCTTCACATTAAGGAGGCTGAGGAGGAAGAAAAGGGGTTGGTCTTGCTTTCTTAGGGGTGGCAGAGCAGAGGAGATGGAAGGAGAGGTAGGCGCTCTGGGTGTAGTTTCTTTTCTTTTTGAGACAGCCTCTTACTATGTTGCCCTGGGTAGAGTGCTGTGGCATCACAGCTCATAGCAACCTCAAACCTCAAACTCTTGGGCTTAAGCAATTCTCTTGCCTCAGCCTCCCAAGTAGCTGGGACTACAGGCACCTGCCACAATGCCTGGGTTTTTATTATTGTTGTTGTTGTCATCGTTTAGCAGGCTCTGGCCGGGTTTGAACCCACCAGCCCCAGTGCATGTGGCTGATGCCCTAACCACTGAGCTACGGGCTCTGAGCCTGGGTATAATTTTTAGTAAAATCCATGTATGAGTGGACTCACACATTTTAAGAAATTTAACATAAAAGATAATAGAGTTTTTAATAACTATAATCTCTAGTTATATGTTACATGTCAGCTAGGCAGCTTTGGAGAATGAATTTTTAGAGGGATGATAATCACCTTAGAATAAATTTATGCTACAACTATTGATAAAATAAAACATTATTGTATAAGAAAAAATTTCTGTTTACTTATTGGTGAAATTGTTCTTCTTACAGAAGAAATTGATTAAGTGAACTGTTATGTTTGTTTTTGAATGTCACCTGGAAGTGTATGAAACTCAGAAATCAAGAGAGAAAAGTAATAGGGAAGAAAGGAGAGAGAGTAAAAGAGAAAAAGAGGTATCATAATGCAAAAATGTCAGGGTTTTATGCCTTTTATTTCCCTCTCTTTGTCTACCTGCAAACCCCATAGTTACACACGTATAATGCCGCACTTGTAGGGTGAATGTAGCAGACATTAGGAGACTGTGTTAGAACTACTTTGTAAGAAACAGGATACATGTTAGTCTTTTCAAAAATGATCAAATTGTGGCCTGTAAAGATTTATGTAGCAGTTAGCTTTGACTTTTCAGGTAGCTATTAATTTTTATCTTTTTCTCTCTCCATTTTAGCATTTTTTTCTCCTAATTAAAAAAAAAAAAAAAAAACATGGGCTAGTATTAACAATCATTATTTTGAATAGGAAAAAGAATGTAGCTCAACTTGTGATGAAAATGACGAAAGGAATCTATATGAAGGTTTGTTAAATGTGTTCCCGGCTGATTACAACCCTCTCCAATTTACTGAAACGGAGTCAGGAAAACTACAGGTGCTGTTAAAGCTCTTAGCAGTTATCCACGAACTTCAACCTACTGAAAAGTAAATCAGTATAATAAACTTCTTATAAATGCATATGGAATTTTCGTGCAATATGTTACTTCCCCTCCCCTTTTAAAATAAGAAAACATTAAAAATAAGTTGTTTTATTCTTTAGAAGCACGGTCAGTTCAGCTTCCAGTATTTTATACGATTATAAGTAACAACGTGTCTCTAAGTTTTTATTTTTTTATTTTTTAAGAAAAATGTATAATATATATACATTACATTTAGTGTATAGTGTTGTCTTTTGATATATAACACAACTTGTTTTTCAATCTTTTTGAGAATCCTTTCTTCTTTTGCTCTTTCTTAAATCTTGATACACAGTAAGGTTTTCTCTTTAACCTTCTCCCTCTCAATAGCCTTCACAAATGATCCCCATACTTCCAACTGTCACCTGTATAATATTGATTTCAAATCTGTGTCTAGTCCAGTCCTCTCTTCAGATTTCCACATCCTTATTTCTGATTAATTGACATCTAAAGCTATCTCAGTGTCCTTCCTATAGGAATTTAAGTTTCACATATCCAAAAGCATCATCATTGTTTTGCAAGCCTGATTTTTCCCCATTATTCCTTAGCTTGATGAATTGTACTGTAAAGAAAGGAAAACTCCTGGAAGTTACACTAGACTCACTTTTCTTCTTTACGTACCTAACATTGTTGGTCATTAAACTCTACTGATTTTCTTTCTTTTTTGAAGCCCAAACTCTTTATTTGGTCTACTAGACCACTAGTTAAGTAATACATGGATCCTTATATGGATGGGAAATTCAGCTCTACATTGCCAGGGAGAGTGACGAGGATACATTTACCTCTTGACTTCAAGCAATCTACCCGCCTCAGCCTCCCAGAGTGCTCAGCCCATCCTCTTTTCTTCTTAATTCATTTCCTGGAAACCTTCCTGTTAAATTTTTATTTTGGCTATCATTTAACATTTCTAAAATATTTTTCTTATTCTCGATTATTCCTTTAAGAATTATATTCTCTTCTTGTGAATGTCATCTCTTATTTGAAAACATTATTTCTTTTTTTTTTTGGAAATGAAGTAATATTTTATTGTGGCTTTTTTTTTATTATTAAATCATAGCTGTGTACGTTAATGTGATCATGGGGCACCATACACTGGTTTTATAGACCGTTTGACACATTTTTATCACACTGGTTGACATAGCCTTCCTGGCATTTTCCTAGTTCTGGTGTTAAGACATTTACATTCTACATTTACTAAGTTTCACATATACCCTTGTAAGATGCACTGCAGGTGTAATCCCACCGAACACGTTATTTCTGGTTTTTTTGGTTTAATTTTAGTTTTTTAAATTTTTTTGAGACAGAGTCTCACTTTGTTGTCCCCAGTAGGGTGCTGTGTCATCACAGCTCACAACAACCTCAACCTTTTGGACTCAAGCAATTTTCTTGCCTCAGCCTCCCGAGTACTTGGGACTATAGGCGCCTGCCACAACACCCGGCTATTTTTAGAGATGGGGGTCTTGTTCTAGTTCAGGCTGGTCTTGAACTTGTGTGCTTAGGCGATCCACCTACCTCGACCTCCCAGAGTGTTGGGATTACAGGCGTGAACCACTGTATCCGGCCTTGAAAACATTATTTCTTAAAGTTGTCTTCTGTTTTTAACCTTGTTTGAATTCAGCTTTCTTCTTTACTGTTTATTTTGGTTTCTACTTTTTATGTTGAGGCTTGCCTCAAATAGTTGGTATTCCTTAGTGTGTATATTTCAGAATGAAGCAGAAAAACATTAATTGAACACTTTATGCATAGGGAGGGTTTGTTGACTGGTGACCATCATCGGGGACTCAGTCAGCAAGCTGGCTTTTTTATTTGGGGGCTCCCTATATGTGGATTTTTTCTCTGGAGTCATTTAAGTTTTCCCTTGGATGAATCCTTTAATAATAGCCTCCTTGGACTAAGATGTGATAGGGGTGCCTGGCTGCTAGTTCTGGAAGATGGCAGAAAAAGCGGGCTAGGATCTTACCATCCAGTATCTAGGCTTTCATTTTTTAAATGTAAAAAATATTTTAGAGGCAAAGTTTTGCTATGCTGTCCAGGCTGGACTTCAACTCCTAGGCTTATACAATCTTCCTATATCAGCCTCCTAAGTAGCTGAGACTGCAGGCATGCACCACTTCTGGCCAGACTTTCATTTTGATTTGTCTCTATATCCTGCCTTCTATAGTCCCCTAGAATACATTTCTTTGATTTACTTCCAGAGAAGTTTACTTCTAGAGAACAAATGTTCTATTTGAGAAAGAAAAGTCAGCTGGTTGCATAGGTGAAGGGCCTGGGTTCTACTTACCAGTGCGGCTGTACATGGGTCATTACAAAAGTTTTGAGATACACAAATCAATATAAAATCTGCATGGATGGAAACAAATGAAGCCCTCCCAGCAATACCAACAAGCTCAGCAAGTTGAAACTTGCATAGATGAATTGGAAAGGTTGCTGTCGACTGTGTTTCTTGGAAGTGAATTAATGGCCATAACACAATCTGTCTCAAAACTTCTGTAGTGACCTACATAATGATACCAGTCTAAACATCTTCCTTCTGAGTCATCTTAGTAAGATTCTGTGGTGTGGATGAACTTGTACATGTTTCTTATTGGACTTAGGTTTCACCTTCTCTATATTCTTAAGGAGGTCAGTGTTTTCATTTTTCTCTCTTTGTTTTCATCTTTGTAAATGTCTCCTTGTTTTATCAAAGATAGAATTTATATTTCTCTTCATTTTTGTATTTCATTCTTTTGTTTTTAGGGTGACTTGAGAGAGATGAAGAAGGAAAGAATGTCTTTACTATTTTAAAACTAGAAGTTTAGATACTGACTTTGAGATTGAATGTGAAAAAGTGCTTGTGTTTCAATTGTATAATGTCACTATTGCATGTTCTTTAAATATCAATGATAATAATGTATTGTCCTTCAACTAAAAAAATCTAATATTGCCTTTAAATTATATATCAAGAATCTTTCTTTTTGATTGACAGGGTGGTGTTGGTATCCAACTATACAAAAACTTTGAATATTTTACAAGAAGTATGCAAGCGTCATGGATATACTTATACAAGACTTGATGGACAAACACCAATTGTTCAAAGGCAGCAAATAGTTGATGGCTTTAATAGTAAACACTCTTCTGATTTTATTTTTTTGTTAAGTTCAAAAGCTGGTGGTGTGGGACTTAATCTTATTGGAGGATCTCACTTAATTCTCTATGACATTGATTGGAATCCAGCCACTGATATCCAGGTAGGAATATTTGTGCATTAAATAGACTTTATTGAATGCCTGGGGATACAAATATGATGATGATATATAACTGTGGAATATTGAGGCTTCATTTTGTATCAGGCACTCTGCTAAGTGCTTTCTCTCTATTTAATCTTCTTAGCAACTCTGCAAAGATCGATATTAATACTCTCATTTTCAGATGAAGATATGGAAGCTTGTTCTCAGTTTACAACTTGTAAGAGTTAGAGCTAGGATTTATACCCAAACCTGTATGTCTGGAGGCTCTCTTGTTCATTGCATACTTGGGCCTTCAAGTGCTCGAGACCCAGCAGTGAAGTGTTATGGATGCTACATCAATGTTTGTGCAAGAAATATTTTAAAAGAATCCTTTAGTTTTCTTTAGAGTATAGTCTATCTGTATGTATTTTAAAATTTCTACCTATATAGATTTGGACCTCATTTGGCATCTGTGTTAGGGGATCCCAAGACAACCAACCTTCAGGTTGAATAGTTCACTAGAATGACTCACTGAACTGAGAAAAGCAGCTCTACTCCCAGTTATATTACAGTAAAGGATTAAATTCAGCAACGGAAAAAGGTAAAAAGGGCAGACAGAGTCCAGGAGAGATAAGGCACAAGCTTCCAATTAGTTGTTCTTTCTCAGTGAAGTTGTATGGACAACTCTTAATACTCCCAGCATTGGTGAACATAATAACACATATGGAGTATTGTTAACCAGGGAAGTTTACTCAAGTCTTGGTGTTCAGAGTTTTTGTTTGTGGTCAGTCCTGTTAAGCTTAGAGCACCTGCATGACTGACCTTAGGTACTCAGTTTCCAGCCTTTCCAGCGGTCATGCTGTTACTAACTTGCCCAATTTCCCCACCTACATTACATTGTTAACATAGACTATCAGGTGTGGCCCAAGACTCAGGTGTACAAAGATACTCTTGTCAGACAGGATATTCCAGTGCCGTAGAGATGATTTCTTAGAAGCTAGTTGAAGGGCAGGCTTTTCTTTGGGCACTGCAGGGTCTGAACATTAGCACTTTACTGCATAGTATTATTGATAAACCCTTAAGCCTAAGCTGATTGCAGATAACCTAGGGACTTTTCAGGGTGAATCATTAGCTATTTAGACCCGAGTGAACTCTCCTTGCTTATGCTGCACTTGGTTCTTTGTGATCTTTCTACACAAACTCACTGTTTCCATTCTTTGATGAAGCTATACCCTCTCACTGGTATATGGTAACTGGTAGGATGCCACTCCTACAGTTATTTTATTAATACCATGGGGAGTGTTCATCCCTTTCATTATGCCAGGAAAAAGTATGAAGTGGCACCTGCTTGGACATGCCTGGCATATTTTTCTTCAAAGCTATAAGTAAAACCTAGAATTCCTAATCTTAAAATATATTACTACAAATTCCTTATTCAGAAAGGGCCATCAGCTTCAACTATACTCTCATAGTACTCACTTATTTTCTATAGGCCATGTCTAGAGTATGGAGAGATGGTCAGAAACATCCTGTACATATTTACCGACTCCTAACCACAGGTAATAACCCTTCAGTGTGACAAAAAATGTATATTCTCTGAATAATTTTTTAAAAAGCTTTTTGTTAGTCTATGATTTAATGTCAAGAATATATTATTTTTGTTAACTAATATGCTAATAGACATGTTTTACTGTACAAAAATAATGGATATAAAGATCTGAAGGAAATCTAATGAATGTTTTCTCTGCAGGCACAATAGAAGAAAAAATCTATCAAAGGCAGATTAGTAAGCAGGGTCTTTCTGGGGCAGTTATAGACCTAACCAAGACATCTGAACATATTCAGTTTTCTGTAGAAGAACTTAAAAATTTGTTTACATTACATGAAAGTTCACGTTGTGTAACTCATGACCTGCTTGACTGTGAGTGCACAGGAGAAAAAGATCATACAGGTTAGTTGTATTTTAGTCATTAAAATAGTAAAGATAATTTATCTCTCTTTGGTATTTAAATATTTAAATGAAGAATAACTTTTAAATAACTATTTGTATATGTTAGTTTTCTTTTTGCCTCCGATCACAGGGCAAAATATGCTAGATGCATATTTGAGAAAATATTAAGTTGAACCTTCCTTATTCTCTCAATTTAGCTCCTTATTTCTGAATCAGTTGTCAAAAATAACTTATTTAGGGAAATCTTTCAAATTCTGGTATAAGGCTTTGGGGTTAGAAAAGTGTTTTTAGTCTTTTTTTTTTCTTTCAGAAAAGGTATTAGACAATTGCTATACTGAAATACTAAGCAATAATAATAATACAAAGAAAGTAACATTCACATTGTCAACTAAGAGTATGTCTATTATAGAATGCTTTGACTCTGAGATTCAGTATAGAGTCACCAAGTTAACTTCTTATTTTTTTTAAGTATCAAAAAATAGACAACCAATATTTATAAATAAAAAGAAAAGATAATTTCAAAAAAACAGATCATGCTAAGTCTTGTAGACAATAGAAAAAGAAGAAATACACTAAATTCATTCTACTTGATCTGGGTACCCCTGATATTAAAGTTGGAGAAAATATATTATTATAAAGGAGAAATTACAAACATATGTCACTTATAAATGAGGATATAATATCCTAAACAACATATTAACATGTTGAGTTAAAAATTAGTGTTTAAGTAATATATTTTGGTCAAAATTAAAACCAATTTATGTGGAGATTAGTCACTATTTTCTTGTTTTCTCTCAGTCTTTGATTTTTCAGTATATTTGTTTTTTTCTGCCTCTCAAATGCTATCTTTGCTGGATGTGCAATTCTAGTTGATAGAATTTTTTTTGTGAGTGTGTATGGTCAGTACTTTGAAAGTATTACTCTCCTATCTCCTAGATTTTTAAAGCAAGCTTGTCATCTCTTTTCTTAAAACCTAAATGATATGAACATTGATAGGAATTTGATGATGTTAAGAAATGTCTTCATTTTTTTTTTTAGGTCTGGTAAAATTTCAAAAATGTTTTTACCTTTTAGAAATTCAGAGAGAAATAATTATGAGTGAAAAGATATATGCTATGTATTTATTGCAAAATAATAAGGAAACAAAATGGTGGGTCTAATTAAAACAAAATAGGCTTAGTTGATAGTTATTAATGGGTATCTACAGGTTCTTTATTTCTATCAACTTTTATATTTATTTGAAATTTCTCATAATTAAAAAAAATTTTCAATCTTCCTCTTGTTCTTGGGGTAAATACTAAAATTTAAAGTGGCAAGTGAGAGTAGGCTAAATGCTGCATAAGAAACTAAAAGAGCACAGTGGCCTACCACAATAGAAATATGTTTCTCGTTCATATACAAGGTCACTCTCAGCATGTAGTAGACAGCCTTCCATAGGTAATTTGGAGATCCAGACTTCTTCTACTTTGGGCTTTTCTATCGTCTTGAGCCTTAGAGTCCTCTGCTGGGATCTCTTGCATTTGCCAGCCAGTAGTGAAAGAAAAGAAAAAGTAGAAAATTGTGTAGTTTGGGGAATGATTATAGTCCAGATGTGGAAGTGATGTAGTCACATTCTCTAGGCCAAACTTGGTGGCTGCATTTAAGGGTAGCTGGGAAGTGTGACTAAGTACCCTCAAGGACAGAGAAATGGAAGAAGACTTGTCTCTGCTATTCATGTTTTACATAATCCAGTCCTTGAAGACTTGCTTTACTCAGGTTTTTCTCTTGCATTATTCTATGCTTTGTGCTGTAGATTTTAATTGCATTAGGCTCCTATCAGTTCCTTAACTGTGCCAATGACCCTTCCTATTCATGGCCTTTGTATATACTTATCCTGGGATGCTTTATCTCTCTTCTCATCTATTTCTTGCCTCCTCATCTTTCAGATCTTAATAGAACATTTCCTAAGGAGCCCTTCACTTTCCTTCCAGACCAGGTCAACTTCTCTTATGTGATACAGGCTGTTATATCTTTTCTTCATACCTTTACCTCTGTTTGTATTACAGCTCCACACTCCCTTCAGTTCTTAAATCTGAAAAGCTAAAAGACCAAAAGGTTTGTTTGTTTGTTTGTTTTTTATTCTTTCATAAATTTACAACAAAATTTTTTGGTGGCAAAACCTTATTTAAATTGTTGTGAGTTTTTTGGTATTTTTTATTTACCTATTTTACATTTATTTATTTATTTACTTATTTTGGAGTTTTTTTGGCCAGGGCCAGGTTTGAACCCGCCACTTCTGGTATATGGGGCCCTCACCCTACTCCTTGAGGTATAGGCACCACCCTATTTAACCCATTTTATAAGACTGGTCACATGATTTGCTGCAGAATCTTAATGAGTTTGATTATGGAGTGTTGAGCCAGATTGGTCCAATTATGTTCTGAATTTGGAAACATGTTGGCCCTACAGGTTTAGGTAATGAATAATATTGGATGATTATTTGTTTAATATATGTGGCTTCCACTACACTGTAAGGTCGTTGAAATCAGGGATCATGCCTACATCTGCCTTTAGCGCTTAAATCAGCATATAGTGAACAATTTATAAATACAGTAGACCTCTGTAAGTTGACCACCCAGGACTGCAACAAACTGGTCAATATATGGAGGTGGTGAACTATGCCTACTGTACTGAAACATACATGTGGTGTATATCCAGTCTGTGAAAATTAGGTCACCTTAAAGAGGTGCTCAATGTAGGGAAGTGTCACTTATGAAGGTTCTGCTGTATTTGTGGAAGAATGAACTAAATTTGTTTTAGCTTGAACCATGGTGATCAAATGTAATAAATTACATAAACTCATTGTCATAACACAAAAGTATTGTATATGTAGCAATATTGGTTGGCGTAAGGATTTTCTCATTGTTTTACTTATTTCAGGTGATACATGGGAAAAATTCACTGTCTCTAGACATTGTCAACTTGATCCACATCACCAGAAATCTGACTCCATGAAACCTCTTTCTATGTCCCAGCTGAAGCAATGGAAACATTTTCCTGGAGATCACTTAAATCTTACAGATCCTTTTCTTCAAAGAATAAGAGAAAATGTGTCATTCTTTTTTCAGAATATAACCAATCAAGCTGCTGCCAAATAATGAAAGATGATGACTTCATGACCTTCTCTTGCTTCTGTTTAAAAAATTAATGTAGTAATTAAGTATAATTTTTGAAAAATAATAGAATTATTTAAATTATAATGTATTTTGCTGTATAATATACCATAATTTTGGGGTGGCTCCTGTAGCTCAGTGGGTAGGGAGCCGGCCACATACACCAAGGCTGGGGTGTTTGAACCCGGCTGGGGCCAGCTAAAACAACAATGACAACTGCAACAACAACAACAACAGACACTGTGACGGGCACCTGTAGTCCCAGCTACTTGGAAGAGGAGAATTGCTTGAGCCCAAGAGTTTGAGGTTGCTATGAGTTTTGATGCCATGGCACTCTATGCAGGGCGACAGCTTGAGACTCTGTAAAAAAAAAACAACAACCCATAATTTTGATATAATAGTCAAAATTGAGTTGCTTAATTTTTTGTATATATTCTTTAATGTTAAAAATGAAACTTTAAAGACATAGCACTATCATATAAATGTTTAATGTCATGATTAATATACCTTTATTAAGTATTGACTGAGAAATTTTTATAAGTAATCTGAAAAGGTAAAATAATGAGTTTCTGCCTTTGAGAAATCTAATCTGGAGACATAGGTGTGTGAGGAAATGTAAAAACTGAGAAAAGGGGACAAATTTAAACTCTAGCCCAAGGGAGAAAGAGAATCAGAGGTTAGGATTGGATATGCTAAGGATGTTGAGTATGATAGTTGTTGAGAATAGTTTGAGAATAGTCAGTAGGGTGGGGCAGGCGATGCAGAGCTTTAGACACTTTAGAGCACTAGTTCCTGGTCTGGGACCACAGATTCAAGGGAGAGTGACATGTAGTTTATACAGGCATACCCACCAAACATTGTTTATACACCAAATAAAGGTCAAGTACCCATCATTTGAGAGATTGTCTGGAGTAACATTAAAAGAGAGTTTTAATGCAAAAAGCAAGCTTCAGAAGACTGAAGACTGCAAAGAGAAAGGAGTACTCATTTAATCTCCAAATGGGGCTTCTGTAATCAGCTTTCACTTCCCTTCACAAAAATTTCTTTTATGGTGAATAGAGGCATACCTTGGAGATGCTGTGGGTTTGGTTTCAGACCACTGCAATAAAACAAATATTGCAGTAAACTGAGTTACATACATTTTTTGGTTTCCCAGTGCATATGTAAATTGTGGTTATAATATACTATAGTCTATTAAGTGTGTAAATAGCATTATGCTAAAAACAAATGTACTTATCTTTTTCTTTATTAAATCAATGTTGTGTACGCTGGTTTTATATACAATTTAACATATTTTCATCACACTGGTTAACATGGCTTCCTGGCATTTTCTTAGTTATTGTGTTAAGAGATTTATATTCTACATTTACTAAGTTTCACATGTACCCTTGTAAGATGCACCGTAGGTGTAGTCCTACCAATTATCCTCCCCCGCCCCTCCCCCCTCCTCTTTCCCCATATTCTTAGGTTATAATTGGGTTATAGCTTTCATATGAAAGCTATAAATTAGTTTCACCAATGTACATAATTAATTTAAAAATATTTTATTGGTAAAAAATGCTAACGATAATCTAAGTCTTCAGTGAGTCCTAATCTTTCTGCTGGTGGAGGATCTTGCCTCAGTGTTGATGGCTGCTAAGAATGATTAGTAGTTGCTGAAGGCTAGGGTGGCTGTGGCAATTCCTTTCCTTTCCTTTCCTTATCTTTCCTTTCCTTTCCTTTCCTTTCCTTTCCTTTCCTTTCCTTTCCTTTCCTTTCCTTTCCTTTCCTTTTTTTTAAATCATAGCTATGTACATTAATGCAATCATGGGGTATAATGTGCTGGTTTTCTATACAATTTGAAATATTTTCATCAAACTGATTACCATAGCCTTCACGGCATTTTCTTAGTTGTTGTGTTAAGACATTTACCGTATATACTCGAGCATAAGCCGAGTTTTTCCGGCACAAAATTTGTGCCGAGTTCGGGTTTTTCGGCACAAATTTTGTGCTGAAAAAACTCGGCTTATACTCGAGTATATAGGTATTTAATTTTTGAGCCTGCTCCAACAGATTTCCTTGATACTT
>CAUYPK010103288.1:0-60999 GCA_963574355.1 Loris lydekkerianus
TATCTCAGGAATGGAAGAAAAAGTATCCAATGTACTCAGCCCTACTATGAAGCTAAATTATAGCTTTCACATGAAGGCTATAACCCAACTATAGCACAAGACTATGAGGAAAGGGCCAAGGAAGGGAAAGGGAGGGGGGAGTTTAGGGTGGTGGGAGGGTAACGGGTGGGGCCACACCTATGGTGCATTTTAGAATGGGTACAGGCTAAACTTACTAAAGGCAGAATACAAATGTCTATATACAATAACTTGAAATTTATTTTTAAGATGTAAAATGTATACATAAGATTACATTTATGTAAGTATATATATTACATTAATGTAAGTATATATAAGATTTGTATGTATAAAATGTACACACATAAATGTACATACATATTTTATACATAAAATAAGATTTTATGTATAAAATGTATACATAAGATTACATTTATGTAAGTATATATATTACGTTAATGTAAGTATATATAAGATTTACACTATTTTCCAAATGTAACCCAGGAATTTGTTTCAACATACTTGGAACATAGAAAATACCTATTTCATCTCGTTTACTTAAAATTTTTCAATTCATGTATGGTGAAAACATACATATTTAGTTTCCATCTCACCCTCAACAACCAAATCTCTCCAAGGATTTTAATAATGTTATAAAACGAGAAACTGACAAAGACTACAAGTGGTTTCTATTGGTGTAACTACATATGCTATAAAACTCATAAATTTAACCTCCCTTTTGTTTGTGATATATCATGCAAGAATCCTAAATATACACACCATACAAGTACCTACTTCAACCTTATTCCATTATGGTATTTCTCTGCCCTCAGTTTGACAGGAATGTCAAATTCCTGTTCTTGACCCACTTTCTGTTTGCTTTAAAATAACCACACAGTGAGCTCAGGCAGATGAAGTAGCCACTTACACATTCTTGTACAACACAGTTTTTATCCCTCTCTCAGAGAATTTTTTATGTGAGAACTTAACAAAGCCATTCCAGCAATACCAAATACCAAATTTTTTATGTGAGAACTTAACAAAGCCATTCCAGTGTTCCATACACTGTTTGTGATGTTATATATATCCTATGTTTCTTTACATTTTCAAGACTACTCAAAGTTGTGTCCACAGTAGACTTTCAAAAATGCTTTCATAATATATTTTATACTATTACATAAAAACTTAAAAGTGATTTGACAAAAGACATAAGTGGACTTTGTTTATACGTCAATGTGTTTACAATAAGTTGTGTAAATAAAATCCTATTTCAAAAGTAGCAAGGGGGGTTAGGAAGGCTGTCACACTTACTAACACATCCACACATACAAACTAACAAAAAAAATCCTCTGTACTTTCTTTCCACAGTGCAAACTGCCTTTTGGCTTTATATTTTGCATGATTTTAACAGAGTATTCCCTAAGTAAGCATGTCCATTGTACAGCAAGCTACATAGAATATTTTTAGTACTTTTTCATGTAGAAAACAAAATCAATCTTAGGGCAATAAATTTCCTATTTCTTTTATTACAAGCATCACTAGAAAGCATGCTTACATGAAAAGAGTTTGGTATGGCCATACAAATGACCTCGTTCTAGACTTACAAAAAAAAAAAAAGAAAGAAAGAAAGAAAACACACTAAAGATATTGCACATATATATTAGTGTGATTCCTGTAATTAATTTTCACTACCTTTACTTTCCAAAGAAGACTAAGGAGCAATAAACCTTTCTCTCCATTAAAAAGCAGGAACAAAGGTGTCCCGTAAGTTCGGAGAAAGTTTTCGGAACGAAGGTAGAATTTCTCGAATCCTCTCATGTCACCTTATCCCCACCTAGGATATTCGGATACATAATGCCAGTCAACATCCCCTTGTTGGGCTTCAGAGCCCAAACACAAAGAATCCTAAGGCATGGTATTTTCCGACTGGAACCTCTGAAACTACCCTCTTCGCTCTCCGAAAGAAAGAACTGAAGCCCAGAGACAACGGAGTCATTCCCGTGGCCGGTGGCAAGGGAGGGGCTAAAACTCTGGGTCTGGGGTCCCACGACGCCACCACAACACAGACCCAACTCCAGGAGGTCACGGCCGGAGCTGCCACCCCAGGTGTGGCCCTCGGAGGACGCCCCCCAGCAAGGGGCGCCCGGCCGCCCCCAACTCTCAGGGTAGAGGCGGTGCGGGGCCGCCTGAGTGCAGCAACCCGCGCAGCGGGAACAAACACTTGGCGCCCGAGGAAGAGGGAGAGCCCCGAGTAAACTAAGGCAGGGTGAAGGGTCTGGAAGGCAGGGGCGTCCGGAGACGGAGAAAGGGGCCTAGCTCTCACCCTTGTCGCACGCCAGCAAGAAAAGCTTCTCATTCAGTGTGTTCTCCTCCTTCACCTCCCGTACATCCTTCAGCGCCATCACCTCGTTCGGCGACGAAGAGGAGGATGGGGAGGAAGGCAGGGAGGAGGAGGACGCGCCCGAGAGGTCCGTGCTCGGGTACAGGGCCGCCATCATCGCGGCCCAAGACGGGGGCAGGCCAGGAGACGGGGGCGGGGCCCCCACCGGCCCCGACCCCGACCCCAGCCCCACCCCAGGGCTGGAAAAGGGATGAGTCGTTCCCACGGCCGCCTCAGCATGCGGCCCATTGGCCCCGAAGGGCGTCGTCTCTCCTCTGAACCAGCACTCGCCCTCCACTGACAGCCCCAGGCTGGTGGAGGCGCATGCGCGACCCCGAGGCCAGCGCCCCCTCCCCAACCGCCGGCGCCCGGGTCGAGCTGGTCCGCGCCCGTCCGGGGACGACAGTGTGGCGCGCGCCAGGGCAGCAGCCGAGCGCGGGGCCGTGCCAAGAGCCGCAGGGGCCGCGCAGGGGGCGGCCCAGCTCGGGAGGAGGACGAGAGACGGTGGGAGAGGAGCTCCAAGACGTGCTTTTGCGCACTTTGGGGTCCAAGGCTCTGGGAACCGCTGGCCTAGCTGCGCCCAGAGATGTTCGCGACTCTCTTACGTCATCGTCCGCTCCGCTGTAGCGACGACACTGGGGCGGGGCCTGCAGTGAGGGCGGGCCCTAGGTGGGCGGGGCCTGATACGGGGGCGGGCCCGAGGGGTGCGCCGCGCCCAGCTCCTCGGCGGCCGGCTGCCTCGGCTACCTTTTTGCGCTGCTGACGTGAACCGCCACGTCCCCGCCTCGGTCTCCACACCCAGGTTGCCGGTCTGAGGTAATTAAGTACATATGCAGCGGGGTACTGACGGAGTTTCTGACAGCTTAACGTTTAGTGGACACCCCTCACAGGAGTGTCCGAGTATTTCTAGTCCGGTGCACTCTGCCTGAGGCAGCAAAGACCGCCGTCGTGCCTTCAGCGTGGGTTTGGAGTAGCTGCCCTTGTTCCTGAGGGCCACACGCACACATTTAGGCAGAGTCTCACTCTTTTGCCCAGGTTAGAGCGCCGTAGCTTCAGCCTCGCTCACAGCAACCTCAAACTCCTGGGTTCAAGGGATCCTCATGCATCAGCCTCCTTAGTAGAGGGACTACAGGCCGCCGCCACGACGCCCGGCTAGTTAATTTTCTATATACACACACACATAATACCTATATGTGTGTGAGTCTGTATCTACATACATATGTGTGTTTATTTTAGAGATGGAGGTCTTGCTCTCACTCAGACAATCTTCCCACCTCAGCCTCCCAGAGTGCGAAGATGACAGATGGGGCCACCGCGCCCAGCCGGCTGTATATATATTTTTAACAACTGCTTCTGAAATTGCCATAATGTTCCCTATGTCACACGTTTATCTGCATGTGATTCAAAGGTACTGATAGGTAACTATTGCATAAGAACATTTATCACAGTCTTGCCAATGGTTTGCTACGTCCGTGAATCTCATTTTTAAAGATCAATCTATAATTCAGACATGAGCGGAATGAAGCTCAATTAAGTTCCACTTCCATGCATAATTGCTTAATCACAATTTTTATTTACAGAAGATTTACCATTATATAATATTGGGAGACAAACGAAAATTACATCTTTTAAATAATTCCTATTGCTTCCCACAACCAACTATAAAAATTCAAATTGTGCCTAACAATTTGTTTTTTAAGGCAATATAAAAAATTACTTCAGAGTATCTTATATTTGAAGGAAATACTTTCCTATCCCTTTCAGATTGATTTGTTCCATCCCTCTCCCTGCCAATACCTTCACTCCCAAATTTCCTAAATATGACTTTATCGTCAAAAATCCTCTTTAGATCTTCTCTGAGTGGCGTTGGCATATGACAAGATTGCCCACTTTTTCAAACATTTTCATGTTTAGCTCAAAATAGTTGATGAAATGTTGAGTCATTTTCGTTATTTTCTGTCTTCTCTAATAGATCACAAATCTTCACCCTTCTGTAATGTTTAATACAATTCCAAGTTTATGTATATGGTGGAATGTCAAATTTTCTCATTATAAATTTGTGGCCAGTGAACATATATGTATGTGTGCTTACGTATTTTTTGTAGTTGACAAAATTTTTAGTCTGTAGCAGAACAACTCTAACCCTGATACATTCAAAAATCCCAGGTGTTGGGCCAGGTGAGGTAGCTCACGCCTGTAAACCTAGCACTCTGGAAGGCCGAGGCAGGTGGATTGTTTAGGCTCAGGAGTTCAAGACTAGCCTGAACAAGAGCAAGACCCAATCTCTAAAAAATAGGCGTTGTGGCAGGCGCCTGTCGTCCTAGCCACTTGGGAAGCTGAGACACTGAATCGCTTGAGCCCAGGAGTTTGAGGTTGCTGTGAGCTGTGATGCTACAGCACTCTACCCCAGGTGACAACGTGAAACTATCTCAAAAAAAAAATAATAATAATAATTTCCAGGTGTTAAAGGGTAAAAATACAGATGGCTCAGGACTATTGGGAGGGGCAGGAAGGGAGAGAAAGAAAGAGATACCAGTGTAGACATTGATACAGCTTTATTTTAATCTGAAGCTTTTTCAAATTTCTGGGCTTAGAGGACTCATAGGAGGATTAACGTCTAAGATTCAGGGGAATTCCAACCTACTTTAGTAGGTAGTCAGAGGCGGCATTCCAAAGTATTTGGGGATCCTGTTCCTATTTCATAGTAACTCAGTATTGCAACTACAACCTCTCCTTCAGAAGTCTTTTGGAGTCATCTCAGATACAGACTATCCTCTCTTGCCTCTCTTTATCTAGCATAAATTGGGGTATTTTAACATGACCTATGTATCAGTTTATTCTCCATATGTGATATGGAGACAAATGGTGGAGTTATGATGAACAGTGGCATACAAGATTCAGAAGCAAAATATAACTCAAAGCATCTCACCCAAACTACTTGTACAAAAGAGAAGAGCAGTCACAACTCCAAAGCAAAAAAAAAAAAAAAAACTACAGATTTAAATGTAATCTTATCACTAGGATGGATCCTGTCTACATCTTCAGACTGTCCACATTTCCCTTACTCTTCTCAAGCCACATTTGCCTGTTTTTTCTTGCCTATAAGACTTTTCCTGACTCAGGGCCATCACACTTGTTCTCTTTGCTGAATACTTATAGCCCAAATATCACATTCTTAGAGAGACCATCCTTAACCACCCAAATTAAAATAATCTCCACCCTACTTCCCAAGTCAGTCTCTATCATGTAACCCTGTTTTATTTTTTACATTATTACTATCTAAAATTCCTATTTATCATCTGTTTTTTCCCACAGGATGTAAGATTCATGAGGTCAAGAGACTCATCTATTTTTTTCTCAGCTGAATTTGGTGTCTAGTTTAATACTTAGATCATAACAGACAATAACTGTCAATTTACTCACTAAAATTATTTCATCACAAACTAAATTTTAGGAATCATATAGTTGTTTTTAATAAAAGTCTTCATAATTAAAGAACAAAAGACCTACCCTTACCTCCAAAGAAACACTCTAATGCAATTTTTTTTAACTGTTTTACTAACTCATTTAGGTATTTCCTAGAAAATAAGCTTATGCTAGACTAATTTTCAAGGCAATTTTTCTTCAAATGAAATAAATATTGACACATTACTACATACACAGCATTTTTATTAAATACATTTTGTGAGGAAAAAAAACATCCTAAACTGCCAAATTTCATGTAAATCGGATAACTTACTAAGTATAATGGTGAAAAAAATTAAAGGGGCGAACATGATTTAAATAATCTCATGAAAAAGCAAGAACATCTCTTAATCTTCATATAAGAAAACAATCATCAGAATATAAAAGGGAAAGAAGTCTCTTACAGAAGAATATATTTCAAAACTCTACCTGTTGATCATTTAAAAAATTCTAAGCTAAACACATGGGCAATCTCACTCTTACCAATATGTATGCTTTAATCCACGATAGAGGGAATTTTAGGGTACTCATTCATACTGAGATAAAGTGACAACATTTTTCCTTACAGAACAGCAGTATTCCTCACATTTGGGGCTAACAGTGGGAACTGGAGGAAGTAGATTTCTGAATTCAATTGCTAGCAGGAGAATCAGTCTAATGCTAAAATTTCAGGAAAAAATGGGTCTCTAACTTTACTTATTCCCAGGTAACATAAACATTAACCAAACATTGTCAATTTGTAAGACACTGTAAAAATAAAGTGAAAACACTTATTAAATATTAGCTTTATGTTATTTTTCTACTGAAGATATTCAGTGGGCATACTCTGAATTATATAGGGTTTCACTATAGATGTGGCAAGTGTAATATGTCATATGAAGCTAACAGGATAGTGTCAACATGTCTTTGAATGTTCTAGCCACTGTTTGGCTACAAGTATTTTGAAGGAGTCAGTTTTAAAAATAATGACATGAACAGTCAAGATTTATCATAAGACAAATCTTCATGTATCTGATATCCACAAACTGAAGTATTTTACACATGCTGTGGGAGCAAAATAATTACATAATGGTTGGCTGATTGACCAATTATATATACCATTTAAGAAAACTTGGGTAATTCAGATGCAAAAAGTTTATATGCACATATATTTCTCTAATAATATCTTACCAACATATTCATGCTGCACACCATAGTTAAAGCAGTATTACCAACCACGATATGTAAGGTATCAATCCAATTAAAATTAAGTTTTTAATTAAAAGATCCTGTTAACACAACAGAGTGAACTTTGGGGTTTATTCAAGAATTAGTTCTCACATATAAAAAGTTTAATGTTAATGAATACTTGTCACTTTAAAATTTTAGACAGTATAGAAATTTATATAAGTGTTTTAGACCACTTTATATACTTGGAGGAAGAAAATAAAAATAACCAGGATCATGACTTTGCATTTATGATCAAAAGTAAGTTAACACAAAAAATCAAAACACACTTCACAGCATAACCTGAAAAACCTTGGTCTTTTTTTGAACCATGAGAAAGAATGAATTAGTCTTGTTTAAATAAGATTTTCAGGAAACAAAAATAATTTAATCATGAAATATTAGCTTGATAGTAAACATATTCTATTATCAGTATTGATTGGTAAATTAACTGTTACCCAAAAAGGTTGACAAGTTCTGACTAATATGAACAACATACTGAATTCATTAATGAATATATAACTATTTTTAACATACAAATAATCTCTGGTTTTATACCCACTACATTTCAGAATTCTGTAAACTGTGAGGCATTCAATGTGTTTAATGTGGCAGAAAAATCATATTAAATGCTTCATTATTTTATTCGGTTCAGTCCTTTTCCCATTAAGCAAGCAAACACGGTCATAACCATCTTTGGTTTCACTTCTACGAGGTCATCAGGTAACGCATATATCCGGGCACCAATCTTTCGAGCAACTGAAATGGCATATCTTAAAAAGACAAAATATTTTGGTAAGTTATCTACTGTATTTTCAACTTATTTTAACAAAAGAATGAAATATTTTGATAAGATTAAATTTATAAAAAAGGTTAACTTTATGAGTCTTAAATCATATTTCCCATACAAGTTGTACTTAAAAATATGAATTTTAAGGACATAGTAGGATTTTAAGAATTAAATGGCCTGATGGGGTCCTCAAACTTTTTAAACAGGGGACCAGTTCACTGTCCCTCAGACCATTGGAGGGCCGCACTATAATTTAAAAAAAAAACCATGAACAAATTCCTATTCACACCACATATATCTTATTTTGAAGTAAAAAAACAAAACGGGAACAAATACAATCACACCGGAGGATGTGGTCCTCATAATTTGAAGACCCCTGTATGTAAACCACAAACGCTTACTTAGCATTGTTCAGCTTGTCCTCGTTAGATAAATCTTCTCTTTTGATCATTTCTTGACGAACTGCATTTGGTGCAATGGCATCTATTAAATCTAGGACAGGTAAACTAGTGCTAATAGATTTATCCTAGAAAATAAAGATGGATATTCATAAACATCTTTTAATTTTCATAAATGTCAGACTCTTCTGGTCATAGTCATATAACTGAAAGCAATCTTTAAGTTTTCTTTGTACCTAATGTTCAGCTTTTCTGCAACTAGCACATATAACAAACCATTTAAAATATACTTTTCCTTCGATCTTTTTTTACAAATTATAGTGTAGAGTTGTCACCATACCTGTATGTGGTTTGTGAACATGACAAGTCCTAAGAATGCTATCTGTGATATAAATTCTGTAAAAAATAAATACTTTTGAAAGGAAAGAGGTGGATTTTAAAAAAAATAGGTTTACAAATTCTACTAATATATTTCTTAGACCATAAATTCCTAAGCCTTCACTTAATATTTTTCAGAAAGAAAAATGAAATAGTGGAAGGGAACTAACATTTACAAAGGTATTGTTCTTGTTGCTTTTCATGTTTTATCTATTCAATCCATCTTTTTTAATAAAGGAATTATAATCCCCCTTTAAAAAAGATGAAGAAATGTGAAGTTCAGAAAGCTCAAGTGACTTCTTTACATAACCAGTATGTACAGAATTAGTATTTGAAGCCATTACAGTCTCACTCTAACACACTCAAGATTCTCTCTATCTTGAAATTCCCTATAAGATAACTAAATTATAGTGTTAATACTTTGAAGATGAAGTAAGAAATCCTGGTCTGAATTGATTTTACCACTTATCAGTAAACAAATTATTTGTTCTCTCTCTCAGCCTGAATAGTGGCAGTGTTGTTTCCCTACCCAGAATCCACTCAACTCCTTACTTCTTCCTCCATACTAACAAAGTCCATATTTTTTGCTCTGTATCCCTCCCTCACATGAGCTTTAAGGAAACCTGATATCCATAGCTCCAGAAGTGAACCTGAATTAGTTTGGGCTAAGCAGTCTCAGTGTGGGCAGGGTGATAAATTTATTCCCTTTATAAGTAAAGTATACAGTGCATAAACAGACACACAGAATACCTCTGCATTAAAATTTCATGGGATGGGGATGATTAGGAAAAAATGTCTAAAAAGATTCCATAGGACAATAATTAAAAAGTTGAAAAACACTAGTCTAAGCTAAACAGAGTAATCCATTTGGGCCTCCTAGATGTGAATGAGAGGATATAACTTCTGTCATAACAACCATTCTATAGCTAAGAGGAAAATCAGCTTTAGGGTGAAGCTGGCACATTAGATGGCAAATCAGAGATGGGAAAAAATTTGAATCCTGAATGATAGTCTTCAATTATTGACTAAACTTATCCTGAAGTCTGACCTATCTCTGGATTTCTATTACTGTAGTCAGTACCTTTCCTTTTGGTTTAAACCATTTTAGATGAGGTTTCTGTTAGTTAAAGCCAAACCACCCTTCGTAATCTCTAAAATAGAATGTTACAGGAGTCTTGGGAATACTGAAATAGCAGAGGTAAAAGCTTTGAGTACAGTTCCTAGCCAAATGTCAATTCTTAATAAATGCCCAATAAAACAATTTGAAGGTATGTGAAAAAGAGTAACAGGCTGCGGTGGCTCAGTAAGTAGGGCGCCGGCCCCATATACCGAGGGTGGCAGGTTTGAAAAAAAAAAAAAAAGGAAGAAAAGAAAAAAGAGTAACAGGCTGCTTTTTGAGCCAAGATATATGAGTCACTTCATTTATTAATTTTAGCAAAATTTATATTTTTCATTATCAAGAATGTTCATTTCATGATACAGATCTTTGGGGGAGGTAATGAAAGGTAAAAATAATTAGGGCCCATACGTCTGTATGATGCTAGTAATCTGGATCTTGGTATTTTGGCATTTTCTCTGTTTCTGAAAATCCTTTTTTCTCAATGTATAGTCTGGAGACCTCCTACATAAAAGTCACCTGGGGTACTTGTTAAGAGTACAAATTTAGCCCCACTCTCAATAAGTTTATTAATTTGGTTATCTGTGGATGAGGCTGGGAATTTACATTTTTAGATAATTCTAATGTATACCATTATACTTCTACAAATAAATTGTTTAATTTTAATTTAATTTACTTTTTTGTGAGGCAGGGCCTTCCTATATTGCCCAGACTACAATGTAGTGGCATGATCATAACTCACTTTGATCCCCCAACTCACAGGCTCAAGTGATCCACCTGGCTCAGCCTTCTGAGTAGCTAGGACTACAAGTGTGCAACACACTTGGCTAATTTTTTTAAAAAATTTTATAGAGATAGGGTCTCACCATCAGCCCAAGCTGATCTCAGACTCTTGGCCTGAAGTGGGATCCTTCTGCTTCAGCATCTCAGAGTGCTAGAATTACAGGTTTGAGCCACTGTGCCTGCCCTAAATTTAATATTTGTATCATGCTAGAATATATTTAAAATTTCTATAGGCTTACTTTCCATGTATTTCTCAGTGATTCAAAAACACAAAGTACCTTGTTTAATTATGTTATATTTTGATTACTTATTTACACATTTATGGTATTTTAAATATTTCTTCATTTAGATTTAGGAAATAAGTATTTTTTTTCACCTATTTCCTCACAGTTTATCTTGAGAAAAGCTTCTACTAAGCTGAATGAAAAATTTAAGTTTCTAAAGATGTCAGACCTCTCATTCTCTTATTCCCAAATAGGCCTAACTTTTAACTCCTCTGATTTGTACATTATCAATGAAAGACATTTTACTTTTGCAAAGAGGAAAAGAGTTATATTGAAAACCCACAGTTTAGTATATAAATATATTTCCATCATTTTTTCCTTTTTCTTTCCCTAAGTTAATCATAAAGAAATTACTTAAGCAAAAAATCTAGAATCTTAGACTAGAACAGTGGTTCTCAACCTTCCTAATGCTATGACCCTTTAATACAGTTCCTCATGTGGTGACCCCCCAACCATAAAATTATTTTTGTTGCTACTTCATAACTGTAATTTTGCTACTGTTATGAATTTTAATGTAAATATCTGATATGCAGGACGTATTTAGGTGACCCCTGTGAAAGTGTTGTTTGACCCCTAAAGGGGTTGTGACCCCCAGGTTGAGAACCGCTGGTCTAAAAGTAGCCTAGAGTTTAGCCTGATTTTCAAGATAGGAATTTTGTCATCTTTCTTTTAATTTGATACATGCTATTGGAACATTCCATTCCATTGCTCTTCCTGCCACTTTAAAAAATAAAAGTAGAAAAACAGTGATGTATTACCACCAGACTTCCCTAAAAGGCACAATAGGAACCCCTTTACATATTGGCAATGTCCACAGTGTGATAAGGCCAATTTATTGAGCCCTTAACATGTGCTCTTAAGTAGTGTGAGCTTAGATACTGTTAAGCTCTTTACATTTGTTCATTTATTTAGTCTGACAACAACCCTAGAAGATAGGTATTATTAACATCCTCATTTTAGATATAGGGAAACTGAAGCACAGAAAAATTGATAATTTGCCCAAGGTCATACAAAGGTTGAGCCAGAAGTAAGTTCTGTTTCATTCATCAATAAATGTAGCCCAGCTGTTCGTATCAACTAAGGTTTCTGTAAAAACAGATGTCCTTCTCATGTGCTCCCATACTCCCCTTAGCTGATATATATAATATTGATGACACCCCATACTGTAGTTGTTTTATTTGCCTCTTTCCCTGAATAGTGACCTTCTTGAAGGCACTATGTTACCACAGTGAGTGGGTAAGCTTTGAATATTTACAGAATAAAGAGCAATATGTCATACATCTAATAAGTAACTGAGCTAAGAGTCAAACCTAGAGCCATACAACTCTAAAGCTTGGCTTTCAACCTGTAGGTAAGTAGACCTGGATAGAAAGAAACCTGCTATTCTGCTAAAAAGCTGTATGACAGTGGACAAGTTATTTAACTCCTCTAATGCTCACTTTTTTTGCTCATTGAATTATTGAGAAAGTTAAAAGCATTTAATGTAGTGACACATAGGACTCAATAAATGGTAGTTATGATTGTCATGTGCTGAGTTATATCTGATCTTCTTGGTGAGGGAAAATTACTTTGCAACAAAAAGAGTAAATTTGTTGTTTCTAAAATTCCTAGTTATAACACTACCTTAGCTGTGATTAAAATATTTTTACTAGTACCACTTATTATAGCTTTTAAACATAATGTCACATCGCTTCTTGGCCTTTTGGCTAAGACCAAGTATAAACATAATGCCTTCCATAATTGGGAAAAATCCTCTCTTACCCCAATTATTTTTTTAGATTCACTGCCACATTTCTTTCTATTTTTAAATTTTTTTTTAGAGCCTGAATCTTGCTATATATATTGTTCAGGCTGGCCTTTAACTCCTGGCCTTATAAGATTCTCCCACCTCAGTCTCCCAAGCAGCTAAGATTTTAGGTGCATGCCACCCCACACCAGCTTTCACTGCTAAGTTTCTTAAAAATTTGCACTGTTCTTAAAAATTTTATTATTAAGCACTTACTAAACACCAAGCACTTTTGTAGTGTTTCTAACTTCTCAGTTCTAAGTAAAACTGCACTCTCAAGTCTGCTGTTCTCTGTGAGTATTCTCCCTTACAAGGCTTGTGTACTCCTATTTTCACTCTCTTACTCAACTAATCACCAAGTCTGTATACCCAGTTTTAATATCCCTTTCACCTAACCCACCATTTCCTGAAAATTACCTCAAACTCAACAAATGTAACACTGAATTCTCACCTTTTCCAGAAAGTAGATACACATTATATCCCCATCTCAGGGCTATCTGTTTTCCAATTACCCAGGTCTAAAGCATCAAGAGCTCTGAGTTCTTTCTCCAATGCTTCCCTAAATCAAGAAGCCAACTCCTAGCTCTTCACTCTTACCATTCCCTGTGCCTACCTGAAACCCCATTGAGACTTTTATCACTTCACACCGTAAGTACTGCTATGGATTCTTTTGCACTGACCTTGCATTATACTATTCTCCCTCCCACCCATCCTGTCCACTACGTTCAGATTATTCTTCCTAAAACAATCACATTTCTTACACCTTTCTTGCCTTTATTCAATATCCTTTATTTAGGTCAAATTCCTCCACAGTATTCACCTAGTCAGTATCTTGCACTATATCTCTTAGAGATCATCCTCTAGCTTTCCTAACTTTGAGATTTGCCTTTTTGCAAGATGGACCCTTATAGCTAGTTACCCTCCTCTTTTTCTTCATCAATTCAAATCCCTTCTCCATCTATGGTATTCAAATCCAACTTTCTGTCCACTCATCACTGAAATGTGGATCACTGATATAAGACTTCTCATCCATAATAATAGTTGTATTACTTACTTGGATTTTTATCATTTATTCTGTAGTATTATTACCTTCTCAGTTATACAAGTTTTGTCTTTCAAATAAATGGTGAACACTCTGAGGACCAAATTAGTTTCTTATACTTTATATCTTTTTCTTTACCTGAAAAAGTTGCTTAATAGTAAGAGCTCAATAAATATTAATTTGTTCCTAAATTTTTACTGTATTTAATTATATACATGCTTAATATTTTTCATAAATTAATGTGCAAATGCACACAATTTCAATATAACAACTTTAAAGAGTAACTGGCAATTAGAGAATTTTATATTATCCCCATTGCTATTATATATTTTTAATAAGCAACCACAAAAACTCAATGTCATTAATTCCTTCTAAGACAGAAAAAGGGGAGAAAAAGCACCTGAACTAGGACTCAGCCAATGTCCCTGTCAATATCCAGTTGTCCCAAAGCACTTTGGGCTTTAGTTTTGGTAAAGATGAGATTACGTTTGTCAATTTCTGATATTTTGTCATAGAGATGTTAGGCAGAGAGCAAAGGCAAAGAGAGATAAAGATGGGTAAGTATCTTTTAGGATAGCTTGGTGTTTCATCTGTTTGCACTGTATTTCACTAAAACAAAACAAATTGCTGGGTTTTCACATATAATAAAATCACAAACACAAGACTCACTGAATGAATGAATGTGTACAAGCAGACATGCTTATTTGTAGCTAACATCAAACTTGCATGCAAAAGCAAAATACAATGGAAATGCATGAAAATTAGTGGGTATGTAAGTGCAGATTACAGTTTGAGTACTTTATGAATCATCCACAGATGCTCAGAAGTGAGTGTTAAGTGCCATTAATGAAGCCAGATGACAAGATATTTTTTTCCTACCAGTTTTCTCAATTCCCACTTGAATCGGTTTGGCTGGCTCTGTATGCCTTGGGAATGATGTCAATACAATTCTGAGATTGCTGCTAGGGAGCACAAAACATTACAGGTCCTATATAAACAATGACTTTTTGTCTTTGTTTTTCATTTGACAATTGGATTTTTTGTCTCTTCTCTATTTCTTTTCTAAAGATTAGATTACCATGGTCTGATAATAGTAACCAGCATTTATATTTGATAGTATAATCAATCAAAAAATATAAGAATTCAAATTAAATACATCTAATTTACACATGCCAATTAATTAGTATGCCTAAACTCAAATTGTGTGTTTTTATGTGTACATAAAACATTAATGTAATTCTGAGCATAACCAATGTAATTCCCAGTAAAAACTCCTTCTAAAATTAAAAAGAAAATTCAATGCTCTTGATTACCTTGAAGCTGGAAATAGAAGTATTTTTGTTTGCACTTTTAAGAGTCTGATTGACCCATTTAATAATAATCTCATCATTTACTTTTTCACCCTCTCCAAGATCTGATAACACATTTAATGTGTACCTGCAACAAAAAAGATATATACTTAAATATTAAAGAGATAAAATTTGCTTTACATCATATATATTAATATTTAGGTAAATATTTAAGAGAGTTCAGTTCTAATAAATATTTTTTATTATTATTTAATTCAGATTAATATGAAGCTGCAAATGATCAGGTTACATTGTTTGTGTTTCCAAGGTAAAGTTCAAGTTGTAGTTGAGGCAGTTGAGCCCTTGATCCTGGAGGTGTACTGTAGTCTGGCATTTGCTCTTAGTTACATTCCAAAGTTATAAAGCTCACTAATCAGAAACAAAACTTAACTATATATTTTAAAAACTTAAAACAACTCCTTATAAAGCCATTTTTAAGCTTCATTAGTAAAAGTGATATGTTGACCCATTTTTACATTCAACAATTTATGAAAACATATAATCAACAGTAAATCCTTTAAAAATTAACATATTCTGCATTGTATGGTCCTTCTAGGTTCATTACTTTTTATTTTATTTTATTTTTTGCAGTTTTTTGGCCGGGGCTGGGTTTGAACCCTCCACCTCCGGCATATGGGGCTGGTGCCCTGCTCCTTTGAGCCACAGGTTCATTACTCTTTAAAAATTTAGTTCAGATGACTAGTTGAAGGAAACTGACACAGTGTTGCTATAAACATATCAGCCTTTACCTTCTCATCAGCTGCCATACCAATGCCAGAGTAAGTGTAGCGTTTCCTTCATTTAGGTCTTGCCCAGCAATGCCAACCAAGGAGAATTTGGCCGTATTCTTCCCAAGTTCCACTGCATAGTTACAGTTTTCAATCTATAAATAAGTAAAATCTTGGTATAAAAACATTTTTAAAAATGTATCCCCTAAATATGCTAGCCTAGTTCAGTCATCTGAAAAATAATTATGATGATACCTTGAATTACATGTCCAAATTTCATTTCATATCAACTCAGTGATAGCGAGAAATAATTGTTCTCACTTTATAATCAAAGCATTGTAAAGTTAACCTATATTGAGGAACAAGTGGCTAGAAAGATGTAAGCTCCCTTCACTCTAACAGTCTTTATTATCCAAAATTACACAGTTTATTAGTGATACATCTGTGGCTAGAAAACTAGGTTTCCCACATTCCATTAATAGAGGTAATAGATTATGTTTGTGTAGATTTAACATTAAAGAATAGAGAAGAAAGCAATTGTTTTATTAAAATCTAATTTCATCTTCCATATTCTTTACCCAGATCTTACTTTTCCTCTGAAATTCAGCTTTTGGCCCATTTTTTCCAACAAAGGCTTAACTTTAGCTGTACCAGCTGATAATGATCTATCCCTTGTTTGAACTCTTAAGAATGTTTTTTATAATACTTATGTACCATCCTCTACTTAACACTTAGCCTTATATGCATTTTCTTTTGGCTTCCATAGTATAAGCTCTGTTTAAGGAACAAAAACTTTCACATATATAAATATAGATCATACTTTCCCCAGCCCAGGACCCAGCATAGTGCCCTGCTTACAGTGAGAATTAGATACATGAACACCATGTAAATTATTTACCTAACCTTCCTACCTCTTTCTAATGACTTAAATTCGGTTAAGTCCTTTCTCTAGTAAATATTTTTGTCTACTGTGACCTCTATAGAGGTGCTTATCTCTATCATCTAGGCTATACTTCTCATATCAGGACTTATATATAAATTTCTTACTTATTTGAGCCTTTTTGCGCCAGTGAAATGGTAGGTTCTCATAATCTTGTGATATCATCAGAGGAAAAAAGTGCTTACTAAACCCTTTTTTTAAACTTAATTTTTATTAAATTATAACTATGTACATTCATGGGGTACAAGTGGTGATTTGATATACAATGTGGAATGCTTAAATCAAACTGATTAACATAACCATCACCTCACTTATTTTTTTGCAGTAAGACATTTATAATATATTCATAGTTAACTGACACTTTAGAATAAATTAATTATTTAAGAAAATATAATAACTGGTTTCTCTTAGTTTTCTTTCTCTAGTTAAGGGGAAAAATATTACAACCTGAGATACACATTTTTTTCCACAAATTAGAAAACATTTCCAGGAAAGGTGAGAAAGGGATCATACAATAAAATAATTTGTACAAGTAAATGGATATTGTTCTTATAAAAGAGAATGCAAATTCTCAAAGTACAGTCTGTTACAAGTAACAACACAAGAAGATCATTTGAACCTACTATAATATGTACTATCTGCCTGGTTCACTCCACAAATTAAATAAAATCTTTGTTATGTATTCATCTCTTAAAAATGCGAAGAGAACCTGGGCGCACTGTACATGCCTATAGTCTGCTATTTGGAGGCTGAGGCAGGACAATGACTTGAAGTCAGGAGTTTGAGGCTGTAGTGCTCTATGATTGTGCTTGTGAACAGCCACTGCACTCCAGACTGGGCAACATTGAGAGACCCTTTCTCTAAAAAAAATTTTTTAAAAACCTGGAAAACATGCAAAGAGATAATATACCAATTTTTTGACTAGTCGTCATAATAAATTATAGGATTAGCCTGTTCAAAAGGAATATATGCTATAGAAATATACAGAATTTTAAAAAATAGAATAGATTTATAATTTGTGGAAAATAATGTTAGCGCTGGAATTATGTAACTGTGGAAACAGGAGAGAGAAAAAACAGCATATTTTTCATGGACACCTATTTCAATGAGAGGATTTTCTAGCAAACTACAATAATCATTTATGTGTGAATGTGTTTCAATGAAGAGCCATATGCTTTATTGTTAGTTTGGGCAAACTTAAGGGAAACGATGGTGAGAAAGGAGCTCAGGGTTGCTAGTGTAGAGGCCTAAGAAGTTGCTAACATGAATAACCAGCAATGAAAGGAAAACTGGAAACAGGTGCAAACATAAGAATGTGTTCCATTTATTGGCAACATATGGTTTGAAATTTGGCAGAACACTTCTGAAACGTAGGGAGGTACCAAACCAGAGAAAGAAAGAGAAATTAGGTTGTAAAAGGTAAGCCATATTATGGTAGCACAGGGTGAATATCCCTAATCTGAGAATCCCAAATACTCCAAAATCTGAAACTTTTTCAGCACTGATAAAAAAGGAAATGCTCATTAGAAGATTTCAGGTTTAAGACATTTGGATAAGGAATGTTCACTCAGTATATTACAAATATTTGAAAATGCAGAAAAATCTGAACTCCAAAACACTTTCAGTCCCAAGCATTCCAAATAAGCATATTTTTTATGTACTTAAAACCCTAAAAATGGATCAGCTCCCTGAGAATGTAAATATAGAAGTTAAGAGCTTTGGTTCAAGAATTAATACTTAGAAATACCAAGTTGTCAGGCTAAAAGATGAAGAACCTCTGAAAGGCAAAAATGAACACAAAAAATTGGGACAGTGCAATTTCACAGACTTAATGAAAGAAATGACTACTAGTCAGTTTAAATACTTTGGACAAAAATGAATCTCAGATCATTTGGACAATGAGAAAGGTTATACAAAGGGACACAAGATTCCAAGTGAAAGGAAATACTGAAAAAATAATGAAGAAAGGCTTTTAAAAATATATTTTTTACTTTATTTTTTATTTATTTATTTATTTTTTAATCACCCGGGACTAGTCTCTTTCACACTCAAGTGATCCTCCTGCTTACGTCTCCTAAGTAGCTTGGGACTACAGGCACTACCATGCCAGCTAAACTTGGTTCTAATTTTTTAGAGAAAGAGTTTATGTTGCCCAGGCTGAAGAAGACTATTTAAATTGTGCTGCTTTATGAACTTTGTAAGTGAAGGAAAGTGATGTCTGTTGATGATTGCCCAAATTTCATAAAATAATTCCCTATGGTATGTCATGAAAGTACTACTACTTCATTTTTAAAAACATCTTAAATTTATTTCAGGTTTTATGTTTGATTTTTTAAACAGTATTTGTTGAAAGGAAGCATTTTGCCTAATTCATTTGTGACTTTTTTGGAATTAACATAAAATTCCAAATATAATGAACAGGTTAATTTTTGTTTTCCAGTTAAAATTTGCATTTGAAATTTTGAAGAAATTAAACTAAGTTGTTTTCCTTCTTGCTCTATAAACATTGCTGTGATTAGCATTTTGCAAGGCAACTTGTCTTTCTAATTTTTTGTGATAAACTAAAAGTGAAATTTTTAGGTAGAAGGATTTTTAAGAGTACTAACATATATTACCAAACTGATTTTAAGACTTCCTGTAATACTGGAACTAGTGCAATAGTTTGCTTTAAACTGCATTTCTTTATTATAGGTGAAAAGTTTTTCATATGTGTATTATCCATCATTATTTCTTTTTCTGTGAATTGGTCACTCATGTTGCTTTCCCTTTTGGCTATAATTCATTAGCTATTCAGTTTTCTTCCTTAGAACTCATAATATTCACTTTCGCTTGTGCTGTACTGTACGGTAGTTGTTTGCAACATATCTTATCTTCCTAATCTATTTAAGGCTTCCTAAGGACCAACTCCATGCCTTACATGTTGCACAGCAGTATACAGGCAATAGGTAATCGATAAATATCTATCAAATAAAAATTCAGCAAGTTATTGAAATTATAAACTAAGAGTACAATGAAGGTGCATCTCAAAGAACTACAACTTTTAAAGATGAAAGTACTACAACTTACTAAAGATGAAAGTAGTTATATAAAGTGGCTAGCAGACTGTATTCATCTTTCCAAACATTTATTAAAACAAACTTGTAAAAAGGCTATTAAACTTAACACATCTTGGTTTGAATCAGAACTGTGTGGACAGACCACACTTTACCAAGCTTTGCAAAACTCTAAATCATGTTTTATATCAGAAAAATAACAATATTTTCATGGTCTTTATTTCATTCACCTTCTTCATGTTCCCTCCAAGAGCGGGATAAGGAGGTTTGTTGACATGGCTCCAGTTGACTGGGACTCGGATCATTTCATAGAGCTGAAAGATCACTAAAGCATCTGCAAGGTCACTAAAACAGGAAGGAAAAGTGGATAAAGGGGAAGTAATGTTGGCACTACCTAATTTTATTAAGTGCACTGGAGATGAACGAATGTCTTTAAAAACAAAGTCATTTAGGCTCGGTGCCTGTAGCTCAACGGCTAGAGCACCAGCCACATACACTGGAGCTGGCAGGTTCGAATCCAGGCCGGGCCTGCTAAACAACAATGACAACCAAAAATTAGTGGGGCGTTGTGGCAGGGGTCTATAGTCCCAGCTACTTAGAAGGCTGAAACAAGAGAATCACTTAAGCCCAAGAGTTTGAGGTTGCTGTGAGCTATGATGCCATCGCACTCTACCCAGGATAACACCTTGAGACTCTGTCTCAAACAAAAACAAAAAAAGTCATTTAATACTTAAAGAATGACAATTTCAATATCAAACATCAATTTGACACAGAACTTTCAATCTAAGAATCTGTCCAAAGTCTTTTCATAATTATTTATAAATTTGTATATATGTGCAAGAACAGTCACTGATACAGTATTTATAAATTTGGAAACAAATGCCTGGCAGTAGGGGGCTATTGAATAAACTATCCATATTCTGAATTCCTAGGCCCCCATTAGACATACTAAGATAGTGTGTATATGTACTGATATGAAAAGCTTTGCAAGACATACTAAGTTTGTTTGTTCCTTCATTATTTATTTATTTATAGACAGTCTCACCCTGTGCCCTGGATACACTGCAGTGGCATCATAGCCCACAGCAATCTCAAACTCTTGGGCTCTTGCCTCAGCCTCCCAAGTAGCTATGACTACGGGTAACTACCACAATGCCTGATTAATTTTTCTATTTAAAGTAGATACAGGGGGGTCTCAATTTTTGCTCAGGTTTGTCTTGAACTCTTGAGCTCAGGTGAGCCACTGGCCTTGGCCTCCCAGAATTATAGGATTATGGGTGTAAGCTACCATGCCCAGCCCACATATTAAGTTTTTAAAAGTGGCCCAATACTTTATACAGTTTGATGTCATTTATTTTTTTAAAAACTTAGAATCTAATTATGTATTTGCCTATATGTGCTAAGGACTGTTAATAAGCAATTATCTCTAGGCAGGAAAGATGTAAAATGAGAAGGCTGTGGGAGAAATTGTGATGCTTTATTTTATTCCACATATTTACATCTTTCCTGAAAGTTGTACAGTGGGAAGGAGTTCATGTATTACTTATATGATTTTTAAATACTTTTTAAAAATAATTAAAAGAAAAATCACAACAGCTACTCAGTAGGCAGCTGTTCATGTTCAATAATGAAAGTTAAAAGGAGGAATGTATGATCAAGTAGGAGTCCTTGAAGTGAAAATACTATTTGGATTCAGAAAAGTATGTTCTGAGAAGTTTAAAGTATGTCTGTATAGTGTTTCCAATTCTGTATGCTAAGGACACAGCAATAGGACTTTATGTTTTAAATCGCTAGCTCTGTGATGTATTAAGAAGCTTTTCTCCTCCCATAGGAGGAGTTACCCATTGAGTTATGTTTTGTTAAGATTCATATTAAAGTTACTTTGTACTCTCTGACCACACACTGTACAGCAGAGAAGAATGCCAGGCCCAGTGCTGAGGGAAGAAGGGAGAAAGTCTAAAACTAAGGTAAAGTCTGATAGCTGTAAACATACAGAACATTCTATATTAAAAAAATATACAATCACTAAAGTATTTGTATAGGTTCTGGAATCTTATCTATTTCATGAATTTTTTCTTTTTTACTTTAAATGAATTCATTGTTATTCTTATATAGTGTGGTATTGTTATTCAAGTTTGCAAACAGGAAAACTAAGGCCCAGAGAGTTGAATATTTTGAGACTTCTAGAACCAATTAGTCAATAGAAAAACTCTAGGACTATTATTAGTTCTTAAAATATATTTAGTAACTTGTTTAATGAAGAAAATTGTCAATGAAAATAAATATACTATATTATTCTGGTTCAGTAATTTTCAACCGGTGTGCTGTGGCACCCTGGTATGCCATGACAGGATCTTAGGTCTGCCATGAAAACTTTTTTTTTTTTTTTTTTTTTGCTGTTTCTGGCCCGGGCTAGATTTGAACCCACCACCTCCGGCATATGGGGCCAGCGCCCTACTCCTTTGAGCCACAGGTGCCACCCGCCATAAAAACTTTCAAGATCAAAAGAAGTTCAAAGCACAGTAAGTGTACTCTTTTTTTACACTATTTTTTTGATCAACATAATTTAAGTGTGCCACAGAAGTTTTAACTATAGGTTCAAATGTGCCATGAGATAAAAAAAGGTTGAAAAACACTGTTTTAGTTGCTTTAGTATGGGCTGGGTACACTTGGTGGGAAGCAAAAAGTGCTTATGGGTGGGCTTATAATATGACCCAGACACAAATTCATGCACATGTGATTCTACTGCAAACAGGTATCTGGCTATTGTTTTTCCGTATTCAATAGTTCTCTTTAAGGTTATATCATTTTTGAGAATTTTCTGAAAATAGTCCTTTTCCCAAGAAAAAAATTACATGTGCCTAGAAGTCCTGTACTAGCATTTCAAGATATATATAACTATAATCAGATATCTTAACTAAAAGATTGATCAATTTATAAGATAGTTATTAGGAGTATCTACAAATCTAAATATATTTTAAAATTAAACTTATAGAAGAAATACAAGTTATTTATTGTAAAAAAAAATTCAAACCATATTTAAGTTTAGAAATAAAAGTCACATGACTGTTCTCCACTCCTACTACCCAGGTTGCATAATTTATTATGTACCACTCCATTAAAAATTCATATACAAATATCTACGCTCAATTTTTAAGCAAAATGAGATTATTCTTTTGTATATTATATTCTTTCACATTAATTCATAAAGACCAATTCCCTCCAATATTTGAGTTTTCACAGTCCTGCTACTTTAATAGGAGCTCCATTTTAATTGACGTTCATCTCTTCTCATTTCACTGTAATTTCACATTATTCAAGAGCTTTATATATGTGGGTCTATCATATCAAAGCCAGTTGCCTAATAAGGCAAAAAGGCAAAACTGGTTTTAAATTTGATGAATATTTTGAGCATACAATGAGCAGAAACTACTGTGACATAAAACCTTAGCCAGTGAACTAGGCCTGTTGTGACATTAATCTTTAGTTCATATTTAAACAAGAATTTAGTTAATTTTCTTCAAGGAGTTTCCTTGAAATTTAAATTATTAATAGATTTAATTAATTAGATCTTTTTCAAAAAAATTTAAAAACCAGCTGAAATTGAGTTCTTTTCCACTTTTTCAAGGCATGCTGGTAGATTGTATCATAGAAAAGATTTTCACCCATCCATATGTATTGTTAGCACTAGTAGACAACCTAGGAAATGATTTAGTAAAATATTTTTCTTAGCCCTAACAATGTTAATAATGTGTTATTTTTAAACAAGAATGAAATAAATAATAATTACTAAGGGAAAACAAGTTATTTAAATTAGAAAAAGCATACACAAAATTAAGGGATAATTGAGGTTTTTGGCAAAAATGAAAAAGTGACATAATAAAAAATAACGATATAATAATAATTAATCAAATATTAACTATTATTCTAAAATAACAGTTTAAATAATTTATTTAAAACTGAAATAATTTATTTTCATGATCGTATCTATGAGAGTAAGGATTCTCTTTACTGATTTATTTATATCATCACCAAAAAATTATAATTATTATCATGTTCTTATATAAGTAATAGCTTTCTTTTAAAATCCATTGTGTTGCCAGTTTCCAGCATTCTGAAACTCTGAAACTCTTTTGCTTTGAGAAAATGTTCTCATGTAAAACCTTAGTTTGCTTGAAACTAAGCAGTTTGAAACTTGAAACTTAAAAAGTTGGACCCTGACAGTAAAACTGAAACCAAATATTTACCTGTATAAATGATTAATATATGGGTTGACTCCCAAGGAATTCATCCAGTTCCGAAATGTCCTCTCTTCCTTACTCTCTCCTAGAGTAGACACAAATAGAGACTGATGATTCAGGACAAAAACAATCATAAACTATTACATATGTTAAGCCATTCTGGCAGGTACAAACTGGCCATATGTAATTTGACATGGTTCTTTAGATACTACAATTTGTTTAGGAAAAAAAATCTCTTGCTGACAAAGTCCCTTCTTTCCCACCGTCTAGGAAGGCTTCATTTGCTCTAAATTTCTCCTTCTAGTTTCACTTATTTGATGTCTGAACTACTGAGTCACACACAAGTTTCTGTCTAGAAACCTAACAGATAAGCTTATGTGGTCAGTTACGAATAGCTGCAAAAGGGATTGTCTACACATTAATAAGCATAATGTTTTAGCAGTCAAGGTAACATTAGCACATTGTTAAACAGAAATAGAAAAGCTCTACCTCTTTCCCCATGTAGTGTTTCTAAATTAGCATGGATTATGGTTGTACACAGGAAAGTTCCTGGCACACAAATCTATACTTTAAATTATACTAAACAATGAAGTTGAGAGAGGCTTACAGGTAATATAAAGACAGGGGCAATGAGGGCAGTGTAACTATTTGACAGGCTTACTGAGTTATTTTAGATTGCCTCTACTGAAAATATATAGGAAGACAGTGCTAAGAGAAAAACACATTTCCTCATAGTAAGTTCCTGGACCTCAAAGATCACCTCTGGGAGATAACTCTGCAGACACTAGTATTTCACCTATGATAACCCTACCTTTCTGAGCAGTCCCTTTGTAGCAGTGCTTAAACCATCTAAAAGGAAAATGGGTTTTACCATAAATTCAGCAGGGATGTAAGTTCTTCCTGCCACATCTGCCTTCTAGTCTTCTCTTGGTTGCAAATAGTCCTAAATGACTATTTAGGCCTACTCTATAACTTTATAACACTCTCTAGTCTTTGGCCCATGTGATACTCACAGTACAATTAGGCTTATAAATAAATCGATAACCATCTGAGCTCTAGGGGGGCCCATTGCTATAGACCCATTCTTACAGTCATCTTCACACTAAGTGCCAGAGATAGTATAAACCTGCACACCGAGAATGGGAACCAAAACCTTGTCAGTTCTAAAAGGACTCTGTTATTTATGTCAACTGTTCAGGAAATAAAGTGCTCACAGTATTTTCATGTAGTTTTTAATGCCATTATCTAATGACTTTCCAGAATCAGCTTTAATTCTTGCTCTATTAAATTATATAGCCATACAATTTGCTTAAACGTTATTCCCTCTGATCTTCATCAAAAGTAATTGATTAGTCTGTTCTGTCTGCCATAACCACTATAAAATTAACATGAGAATCTTTTTTGAAAAGAAAGAAGTTAAAACTAAATACTTCTACAATCCATGCCTGCCTTATTCATAGGAGTTATTAAACAGGTAGAAATTAAATCTGTGAACTCTCCCCAAGGTGACATAATTATAAGCATACTGTGATTAACAGATTGATACATATGACTTAGATTTGCCTTTTAATTATTTCTCTATTACTATCTGTTATAATGCTGTACATATAATTTTTTATAGTTATTGGGGGAATTTTTACATTATTTCCAGCCGGGAAAATACAAATTATGTCTTAAAATTATGAAGATTGATTGTCACATGGCTTTTTAATTAAAATATCCAAATTCGGTTGAACTTAAGATATAGGGAATAATATTTAAAAAAAATAAACTTGCATTTTGAGTTTTAAAACTGCCTTCACAGGTTTATATTTATTCCTATTGTTCTCAACTAATTATTTATAATATTTTAACTTGTGATACATAGAAAGTAAAACAGATTTTATAAGTGAGCATTTATTTATTTAATATCATTTCAAGATGTCTTGATAAATAAATGCTCAAAGCTAGAAGCACTATGCATTTTTGCGAGAGCCATGGTAAAGCATTACAAAAACATATGTATTCCAGATCGGAAGATGTCGCTTGGATTACAGACAACTACAGCAATCTTAGAAGTAAAATCTTAATTGCTGATACACGAGATATAACTATAATCATTCATTTGCAAGGTCAAACTGACATCCACAAATGATAAAAGTTTCAATGAAAATAAGCATATTAGAAGTAGGCTAAGAGAAGATAAAAAAGAACTAACATATGTTTAGTTAGCACTTGAATGTTCTGTGATGTATTAAGCACTTTTCTCCTCCTGACCATTAATAAACACATACTGTAGGTTAAACCCCTTCATTTATGATCACATTTAACTTGCTCTGTAACTCTTCAAAGTAAGTATCAATAGTCCTGCTTTATGCATGAGAAAATCAAGGTTCACAGAAATTACTCAGATATTGTGGAACTATGATTTGAACAAAGTCTTTGTAATTCTGTAGCCTGTGTACTTTGTCATCATAAATGAATTCTGAGATGCCCACATATTTGGCTCAGTTTGATATAAAGGTTTAATATCTAATTGGGCTTTTATTTTTTTTAATTCTCTAAAGATAAAATTCTCTGCCAATGAGGACATACTAATATATAAATTTGGATATATATTATCCATAAGCTTCAAATTTCATAAAGATATGTAAAAACACAAATTGTAGTAGAAAATATTCCAATGACAGTCCAAGTCAAATACATTTTTTTGGCAGATGTATCAGGATATACATATGTTCTAAATAAAGATGATTGATAAATATTTCCCACACTATCTTCTTAATGGATATAGTAAATACTAATGGAAATATTTAGCAATCCTATTCACACTGAAAAATTCCAAAAGCATGCTAAATGCTAGCAAAAGAATTCAAACGTGACAAATAGGAGAGCGAGCAAGTTGGAAAAGATATCTAGCAAGAATTCAGTGACTATAAAAAGCAGATCATTTTTAATATGCCACTCTAAACAATGCCTTCTACTAACACAGAGGGATTTTGAAATTTTCCAGACTGATAAAAACTTACCAGTCTTCCTTTTTGCTTAATTTTTTTTTTCAAGTTCTAATCTCTCTCCCTAAATTTCTCTTTGCCAAAAAAATCTAAAAATTTCTCTTTTCCCTCTTAGCTGCACATCTACGTAGAGAATACAGTCTATTTTACTGAACCTTCAGTAAGAGTAAATTTAATTAATCATATTCTTTAAAGAATGTATCTGTTAAATCTGAAACTTCATTAATTACAAAACTGTAATTATGAAAGGACAAGACACTGGAATTCTGGTTGAGGCAGTCAAAGAGAAAAAAATATGAAACTTATTTTCTCATTCTGTCTCACTGGGAAAGGGAGTAAGGGTGGGTTATGTGAGAGAATGAACACTAGAACTTTAATTTCTCCCTACCAAGAGGAATCCCTACTTTCTCCAAACCAGGGCAACTAGAGAGAAAATTTGGGGATTAGCCTCTTCTGACAACTATCTCTCCCTCCAAAAGCTTCCATTACGCTGCCACTGTTTTAGTTCTAAAATTAATGTAGATATTGGTATGCATGTGGGTGAGGGTATGACAATGGAAGAAGAACGTAAGAAAGGCTGGGAAATAAAGATAAGGAGAAAGAACCAGATTATTACTAATGTTTTTGTCATGATGTCATTGTGTAAGCTTATAGTGTAAGCTTCAATGATATTCAGTAAACGTAACATAGCTAAATGATACAAAATTATCTGTTGTGGAACCTAAATGAACTCTTTCAAAGGTTTCTTTTGATGAAAGTTTTATCTTAGGAAAGGAATAAAGAGTGTACATCAAATCATGAAGTACAAAGTCAAAACTGATTTCTACTGTGTTTACAATACCCCATCATTATAGAAAGCAAATTAGGTAGAGATTTTACATAATCAAAGCCTTGCTCTGCTATTCTAATTAAGGTCCATTTGTGTTTCTTGTTTGTAGTCATTCATTCCATAGGCATATTAAGACAGAAATAACACAGCATAAACAATGCAAAAAATGAAATATCAACCAAGATGAAAAGAATAAATGGTACTAATAAAAAAGAACATTCAGAATGATTATAGAGTATAGAAAAGTACTAAATACAGTACCTACATTAGGAGGGGTCAAATCTGCATTTCATGAAGCAAAATAGGAAAGTATTATATATCATGAGACAGATAATGATAGACCACACACAAGACAAGTAATGAATACTGTAATTTTTTTCATGTACACTAAAAACATTAAAAAGAGAACAATACTCAAGTCAAACTGGAGCTTTCGAAGAAGTAAAAAGCTACAAATTATTTTTTCAAATAGATAATTCATTGTCCATGTTGATGGCAATATTATCATTTTCAATAATATTTTAAATATCTGATAGTTTTCACTAACCTCTTACGAAGAAGTGACAGATTAGCTTTACTCCAGCATTCTCTTTGAACCAAAACCAACAACCACTTTTTAAAACTACAGTTTTTAATGGCTGCACATGCCTAGACACACTAAATTGCACATCCCACCACAATCCCCTACCTTTGACAATGAAGTAGAACAATAACATAAGTATAGTAAGTCAATTAAAAGTAAAAAGACATACCTTCCAATAAATTCATATCGATGTCATTATTATCAGGCTTGTGTAGGCATGGGTACGTGTTGAACAGATTAGCTACAAAAGCTAAATTAAGTTTAGGATTGCCTGAAACCACATCTGCAGGAGTAACAAACTGTCTGCAGCCCAGTTTATCTGCTTCTTGAAGCATGAATCCAGCACGCTTCAGGTCATTTTTCTCCTAAACAATAAAATGAAATAATAATGGTCACTATTGAATTTTTTATTTCAGTGTCTGTATTTCAAAAATTTATTTATCTCAAATTGTGCACAATGGAGTAAAAACAAGTTGAAAAGGTACCTATTGTAAAGATGATATTAGTTCAAATATATATACATGGATTCTTGGCAGACTGATACAAATAATATAGAGCCAAATCTTTTAAAATATAACTATGGAAAATGAGGGAAACCTTAAAATATCACAGTAAATTTACAGAAATATTATAAACCATAAGAAAACATTTCAAACACAGTAACTTCATGTTTGTTTTTTTTTTATCTGAACAAAATGGAAAGTTGGGATTGAACAAAAGCTATTATAAATTATCAACAATGTCAACCTTCAAGGCCATTTTTTTTTTTTAAGTAACAAATACACTTTTAATTCATCTCTGATAAAAACTACTTAGAGAAGGTCAGTAATCATTTTAGCCCCTAATCTGTTGGAGCTGTATCCTCAACAGCCTTGAGGAACTGGGTTAACTGGTTATTTCACATCATCTACACTATTAGAAAAAACAAGGCATCATATCAATTTAGGTTAATCGTATGGCTGGCAACCAAATCCAGTCTCTTATATTCCACATTTTTTCTTTAGCTCTTCGACTTTGTTGATGTAAGCTTTCATGGCATCTTCCTTGGTAGTCCCTTTCAGCTCATTCCAGGCATCCCTCTTGGCCTTGCCTTTGAAGTTGAACATCCCAGGCCATTCTGTATTCACATCTCCCATAGTCGCTTGTTTGTAGTGGCTGTAGATGAAAAGCATCTCATCATCTGCAGGCTTGGTCTTGAGGTGCTTAACCTCCTCTGTGGCTTTGTCAAACTCAGACTGAGACATGCTGGCCAGGTGGCAAAGATTCCCGGCAGTCATGTAGGAGGCAAGGAGCAGGAAGTGACAGCATGAGAGTCCACCAGCCAGCGCTTTTAGAGGCACAGCCCTAGGCACCCCTGCCCCATTTGGGTGAGCCCTTCAAGGCCATTTTTGCTTTTAACAGTAAGTTTAAAAAATTTAGTACAATCTCAAAGTTTTGCCCTTTTAACCAAGACTACAGAGATGGTTTGCCAGTACTTATTCTATTTTTTAATTTTGCACAATTTTTAAACAATTAAAATGACAAAATGTGAATAATTTTTTCCCCACATTTGCAACTGTCCCAAATTTCCGCTCCACAATCAAAATTGAGCAGAAGCCTCTCCTTGAAAAATATTGGCAAATTCTCACCTTATAAACAATGGACATTTTGATTGCCATGTTTATCTCAATAAATATTGTACAAAAGATGCTTGCAAATACTAAAACATTTTTTCGTCACGTGGAGACCAGCTCTATTATTGGTAAAGACTTTTGCAAACTTTCTGCAAAGCTCCTACAGTACCATTAGAACTTTTAAAAAGTTTAGCATAGGTTTCTTTCCTCCAGATCTATATAAGGTCCATTCCCTCCTCTCTCCCCATCTTACCCCTGGTTTACTCTGTAAAAAAACAGTCCCCCCCAAAAGAAGTCCAGGATCTCCCTCATCAAAGTTTTCTTGCTAGCCTGGCGGGTTTTGTGTGAGTATGGATGTGGCTGGTGTTCTCCTTTGCAGCTATCACTTGCTGTGGGTGATGGGATTCTTTTCTTATCTTTTTAAGCATACTGGGTTTTTCTCCATGCTGTTTCTTATTCTCCTTTTCTGCACCCCTCTCATTTCCCTCTTTTTCTGGGAGAATTTCTCCCTCTTCCAGTTCACTATCTGGCCCTCACATGTTCGAGATAGGCAGTGTGCCCTTAATGGCTGTGCCAGGAACAGGGCCTATCTGGTAGTGCTGAGACATGTGAAGTCCACTGAGGGAGGCACGTTCTATCACCTCAGCACCAGGGAAGTACATGCTGATCTTGTCTTGGAGGTCCCAGGCCAGGCAGGGTGCCCTGGAGTGGGAGGAAGAGCTGGTGGGCTAGAGCTGGCCTCTGACTTCACCATGGAACTTATGGAGCCAAAAGCCATGCCAGGGGTGCCCTGCTGTGAGTAGGACATGCTTTGGGTAGATGAGTTGTTCATCTAGGTGTGCGAGCTGGTCATAGAGATGTACTGCAGAGCGCTCACTTCGTAGTGGTGCATGGGCTGCATCTGCACTGCGCTGTACGCTTAGAGGCCCGGGTGTTGCAGATAGCCCAGCTGGTTCCGTGCATCATGCTGTAGCTGCCATTGCTCTAGCAGTTCACGTACATGTAACTGTGCATGTAGTGATTTACACCTGTGCCCAGGCCGTCGCCCACTTGCCATGCTGCTGCTGCTGAGCACTATTGAATTTCTGATTGGTGTAATTTTTTATGATAAAAATATTTAAGGGCAATTACTTTTCAGCAAATAATTATAGCTCAAATAAGATCAGAATGTTCAGGAATTTCAAATTACCCTCCCCATTTCTTTTAAATCAAAATGAACTGTGAGTTTTCTTGCTGTATTCACACTTATAACTCAACTGTCATTGCTGAAATACTCAAAAAAATTCAAATATTGTATCAATAAACTCCTACTAGTGAAATTACAGGTAACTTGTTCAATGCCAGATAGTAGAGCACCCTATATATAGATAACAAAGTTAACTTGTCTCACCCATTCTGCACTGAGTGATAGTTCTATTAAACTCTTTCCTCAATGAAAAACAAGTTGGGATACCTCTAAAAAAAATTGTTAAAATCACGAGGAACTATACCTTTCATAATTGCAAAACCGTAGAAACGAGAGTAAATGAATGAATTGGTACATTCACACAATGATATACAATAATGTGGGTGACTAGTATAGTTATAAGTTAAAAAACAAGTACTGGAAATTTAAGTACATGATAACTAAAGTTAAAAGTAAAATTAAAAAATTAACTTTTTAAAGAAAACATGTGGATAAAGGGAAATTGTATGAAAAGAAAAGCAACAGAGCAATGAACACAAGATTGAAGATGGTGGCTACCACCTTGAGTTGAGGCAAAGATGAATAAAGGAGAACTGCAAAGCTAAATGTAAATTAATGTCAAGGTCTTAGTTTTCTTGTTGAATTGAAGGTCCGTGTGGCTTATTACAACTTCAACTTCAAAAGAAACCACCACAAACAAATATTTTTTAAAAAGGGGGGAGGGATCATGCACAGATCCATGATAAGAGTATATTATGATCAAGGATCATGACCTAATTCTGTGTATCACAGTTGTGAAAAAGTAAAAATGCAAACGAAATCATAGAAAATGATAGATTCAATATTATTAAACAACTATAAAAAGTTACCAAGGTAGAGATCAACAATATATGGACCTTATTTAGATCTTAATTCAACTACACTATGAAAAGGAAATTTGACACTTATGAAGCAATTAAAAATGCGAACATTGACTACGTATTTTGATGATATTATTATTATTTTAAGTATAAAGTATTGTTTTATAGTACAAAGTGCATTTTTTTAGAAATACATATTGAAATTTTTTTTTTTTTTTAGGGACAGAGTCTCACTTTGTTGCCCTCAGTAGAGTGCTATGGTGTCACAGCTCACAGCAACCTCCAGCTCTTGGACTTAGGCGATTCTCTTGCCTCAGCCTCCTGAGTAGCTGGAACAACAGGCACCCACCACAATGGCCGGCTATTCATATTGAAATATTTTATCAATGAAATGGAATGAGGTTTAGGGTTTGCTTCAAAATAAAACAGGAGGAAGGAAATAGGTAGAGATTAAATGAGATGACATGGACAATGAATTGACAGATGCTGAAACAGGAGGATGAGCCCATGGTAGTTTAGTGTATTATGTCTATTCACTTTTGAATATATTCAAAAATTTCCATAAGTTCTTGTTTGACTTAAAATAATTTGCAAACCTTATATAATTTCACAATAATAAGTTTCTGAGCTATTTCAATATAATATTGTGATATAATTAGTAATGACTCAAGTTGTTTTTAAAACTAAATATTATGGATACTGCAGTTTAAGCACTTAACATATTTTCATACAATCTATATTCTGATGAGATTTTAATGTTTAGATAGAACCATCCCTAATATTTACAATTTAGGCTAAAAGAATGAGATTACCAAAATATGTTTGGTGGTTCTCTTTCCTATGCCATAAATACTAGGAATTTCCATCTTTTGTGTATTTCCAAATGTAAGCTAGTGAAATGGATAATCAGTTGCTTAGCAATCTAGTAACAGCTTATTGCTCCCTTCCTGGGACACATTGACAGTCACAAAATAATCTGGTGAATTCCAGTTTTATTGCACTAGAGAAACATAAATGTAGGATTCCACAAATGCTCAGGGTCATAATTCTGCAATTCTCTTTCTTTAGTCATGCTACCCAGATGGCTTAACAAAGAGACCTGGAACCTGGGGTATGAAAAAACTTCTGAAGACGAAAAAGCCAAGTTTTAATAAAGGGTCAAAGGCTCCACTAGGGAATGCTGCCTGTAGAGAACTAAGCTACAAATTTGACAGTACTCACTAGTCAAATTCATAGAATCAGAAAGTATAATGGTGGTTACTAGATCCCGGGGGAAAGGGGAATGGGAAGTTATTGTTCAGTGGGCACAGAATTTCACTATGGGATGATGAAAGATTCTAGAGATGGAAAATGGTGATAGTTGAACAACAATGTGAATGTACTGAGTGCCACTGAACTATATGCTTAGAAATGGTAGTTTTGAGCAGTCACAGTGGCTCATGCCTGTAATCCTAGCATTCTGGGAGGCTGAGGCAGGTGGATCACCTGAGCTCAGGAGTTTGAGATGGGCCTGACCAAGCACAACACCCTGTCTCTACTAAAAATAGCAAAATTGAGCCAGGTGTAGTGGTATTTGACTGTAGTCCCAGCTACTTGGGAGGCTTAGGCAAGAGGATTGGTTAAGCTGAAGAGTTTGAGGTTGCTGTAAGCCATGATAAAATGGCACTTTACCAAGAACCACAGAGACTCTGTCTCAAAAAAAGATAGTTTTATGATATGTATATTTTACCACAAGATACAAAAACAAGTTTAAAACTGCACTCACATTAAATCCTGAAAGGTCAATGGGAATGGCAGGTCCATCTCCCCGGTCCCCTTTAGGGGCAATCTGATTAAGCAGATGAAAATAGGCTCTTGAATCCTACAAAGAAAGAGATAAAATACCTTTTTTTTTTCCACCTTTTTTTAAATTAAATCATACCTGTGGAAGTACCATTTCTCAAATGAACAAAATCATCATTCAATTTAGGAAAAAAGTACTCAAACTGAGGAAACTACCTCCAACTCACAGAATGAAATAACAACCTAGTAACCTCAATACAGAATTGCTTGTGGGGTCCTGTATGCTATTTCACGTTTCTGAGCTTCCAGCAATCCTGTTTAATACCTCTGAGTTTCCAGCAATGCTGTTCCCTACACTTGGGGATAACCTCATTCACCTTTTTCATCTGTTTGTATACTCAAGCATCAGATCAAATATTATCTCCTGGAAGTCTTCTCTGGATTCCCCAGAGTGCATTAAGTACCCTCCTCTATATTGTATAGCACCCCTAACCCACCTCAATAAAGAGTGACCACACTCTATTAAATCATTCAATACAGTCATCTCCAAAGATATCTATCATAATTCTTCTCAACATGTACAAATAGCTCTTGGCATCAAAAGGCAGAAACTATTTTCCCTCTCCTTTAATTTGTATTGGCCTTGTGATTAACTCTGACCAACAGAATGCTGTGAAAGTGATGTCCTGAGTTTTTAAGACCAAATCTTACGAGCTTCTTCTGCTTCTCTCTTGAAGTTAACCTCCACATAAGAAATCATAAGGAGCAGCCTTATGGAGGAGGACTGAGGCACCAGAAATGTGACTGATACCTTTGAGCACCTTCCATCTGAGCCCAACTGACAGCTGAATATAACTGAGTTAGGGATCCCAGCCAAAACCACATGAAACAAAAGGACCCCTCTAGAGCCATACCAACTCATAAAATGATGAGAAATAAAAAATAATTCTTTCAAGCCACTACATTTTGCATAGTTTGCTATATAACAATAAATAACTGAAATATTAATCTACTAGTTGTATGTCCCCTTGTGTAATCAGTAAGCATCCCAAGAGCTGAGTCTCTGCATCCCCTGGGCCCACATGAGGAGCTTTATAAATGTCTGATGAGCTGCAATTAGTAAGGAATTCAGAATAAGAGAAAATTTCAAAGCTTTTAAATCAGCATATAACAGATGAAATTGGAGAAATACAATGTTACTTCAAAGCAAAAGACTGTCATCTAGGCCATTATACAAATAATAATAATAATAAACTGGCTGAAGTTGTAACATATCTAAAAAGAGAACAAAAATTAGAACCAGCACTAATTACTCTAGGGGCCAAGAATTGGAGGCATAAAAAAGAAAAAAGTTTACAGGGACTCAGTTTGGCAGTGCCCATCCAGGCAGTGACCATGGAGTTGTTGTTAGGCAGAAATGAGTGTTATAGTTTCCTTGACAAGGCTCTCCCAGTAGAGAGGGAAAAGCTTCAAACTACTTTGATTGAGACACATTACTTAGATCCTCTTTATCTATTCTGTGCCTTCAGATAACGTGGTTTCTTCTTAGCTGCCTATTGGCAAAGTTGTACTAAGAGCATTGAACTAGTCAGGCCCATAGGGCACGCAGCCCATCAAACAGATGTAATTCTCAGTCCAAATCAATGGACTGACATCCTCTTTATAATCTACTGGACCTAAAATGGGGAAGAATGCTTTAATTTCCTGAGGTTCACCTTTTACCCCTTTTTAACTACTATTAAAAAGTCCAAAAACAAACAAATGCTGGTGTGGATGCAGAGACAGAAATGCTTACACAGTGCTGGTGGGACTGAAAATTAATACCACCTCTAGGGAAAAGAGCATGGAGATTTCTCAAAGAACTAAAAGTAGATCAACAATTCAATTCTGTAATCTTTTCATTTGTATCTACCCAAATGAAAAGTGGTCATTTTATCACAAGATACCCGCACTCAAATGTTTATTGCAGCATACTTCACAATTACAAAGATATGGAATCAACCTAAATGCCCATCAATTCATGAGTGGATTAACAAAATGTGCAGTACACACACCCCCATAGAGTACTACTCAGCCATAAAAAAGTAATAAATTAATGTCTTTTGCACCAATTTGGATGGAACTGGAAACCATTATCATAAGTGAAGTATCTAAAGAATAGAAAAGCAAACACCACATGTACTCTCTAATAATCTGTAACTGACTGATGGGCAAACATGGGCACAGAGATAAGTAAAAACCATTGGAAATCAAGGAGAGAGTGGGAAAGAGGGGAAAGTCAAAACCTACCTGACAGGTATAATGATCACTATTCAGATGATGGGCACACTTATAACCTTGACTTAAACATCATCAAGTTATCCATGTAACAAAAATATTTGTACCCCCTTAATATTTTGAAATTAAAAAAAATATGGCTGAGGCTAGCAAATTTGAACATTAAAATATAAACCTTAATGTCTTGGCTGAAGTTGTTGATGGTACGCCATCCTGCATTGGTCAGATGGTAGTTCACCCATCGCAACAGCAACTCCTCAGGAGAAAGTTTCATCAGCTCTTCTAGTTCCTCACCTTCATTTAGCAATGCAATTAAAGCTGAGAAGGAAACACTAAAATATAAATTCTTCCCATGGTGAGTACATGTCACGAATAGTAAATATTTCTAATAATCATACCTTCATTTCTGGAAATCTCAATATCAGCAAAAAGTCCAACTTTGATGATCTGCCAGAGAAGTCCCAAGACCAAGTGAGGCTTTCCTTCTTTGAGATCCTGTGCACCAATGTTGACCACCGTACAACCAATTGCTGAGGCAGAATTCAGGGCTAGGTTTAAATTTTCCTGAATTGCCAAAAGAAAAACACATGTGAAGAAGTACTTTCTAAAGTCTTATCTATAAGTTAGCTGAAAGAAACCACAGATTGCAGAAATTTCAGATTTTTAAACATTAGTATTTATATAACCAAAATATTATTATTCAAAAAACAATCCACATGGTTTTAACTATTACCTATTTATGCCAATGACTTTCAAATCCCCATCTCTGGTCCACACCTCATCCACGCCCCCACTTTAAGCTCTCTATCTATATATGTACTGAGGTATATCCACCTGGATATTCTTTAAGTCTTTCTAGACCAACATGTCTAAAACTGAAGAAAATTTTTTCAGTTTAGTCTTCTCATTCCTGTTGAAACATGTTCTTTCTTAATTATTTACTATCTTGGTTAATAGAACCAATCTTCACTGGTTGTTGTTGTTGTTGTTGTTTTTTTGAGACAGAGTCTCACTATGTTGCCCTCGGTAGAGAGCCGTGGCATCACAGCTCACAGCAACCTCAAACCCTTGGGCTTAAGAGATTTTCTTGGCTCAGCTTCCAGAGTAGCTGGGACTACAGTCACCCACCACAATGTCCAACTATTTTTTTGTTGTATTTGTCATTGTTGTTTAGTAGGCCTGGGCCGGGCACGAACCCACCAGTCTCGGTGTATGCGGTCCGTGCCCTACTCAGTGAGCTACAGGCACCGAGCCCCAATCTTCATTTTTGCCTCTTTTCTTCCTAGGCTAGCAATCTCAGCAAAATCCTTGCTTCTCCTTGCCTCTTACATCCAATAACCAATTTCTGTCAATTATACCTTAAACATTCCTCTGAAAACATAAGTGCCTTTCTTCAGTAGTTTCCTAACTTCCTTCCTAATGACTATCCTCCGACTTACTCTCTCCAATCCATCTTCTACAATGCTCTGCTGCCAGTGATCTTAGTATAACATAAATCTGATAGTGTTCCCAATTTTTAAAACTCTTCAAATGTTCCCTGTTCCTCCCACTGTTTTTTCTCACTCCCTCTGTTACAGCTATACAAGGCCTTTGAATTTGCTATTCCTCCTGCCTAGAACACATTTCCCCAAATATTCACAATTGCTTTAAGACTCTGCTTAAATGCCCCTACTTTGTGCAGCCTTCTCTGACCAGCCTACCCAAAATAGCAGGACCAACACCACCCATGCTGTTACCTACAATTCCCCATTTTATTTCTTTTCTTTTTTTTTTTTTTCTTGAGAGACAGAGCCTCAAGCTGTTGTCCTGGGTAGAGTGCATCAACAAAAAAAGCCATGCTATCCAAAGTACTTTGTTAATTATGCAATTAACAATTTACAATCATTGTAAAATGCAGTTGAATTTTTATTTAATAAAAACACAGTATTCATAGGAAAACATCAAATCAAAGCTTTTATAAAGGTCTTACATTTCTCAGCATAGTAACATGATTATAAGCAAAGGTCAAATACTTACAGAAATAGTGAAGGGGGTAAGCTTTTTCTTATTAATGGCTCTTTCATCAATTGTATCTGGCTCAGATAAATTAATCATTTTGCTAAAGAGAAAATGAACATAATTGAGGTTAAATCTCCTAGAAATGTTTTTAGTTTATTTTTGCAAGTAGCCAAAATAGTTACATTCTGAAAAGTAATACCAAATCATTTCTTTAAAATATTAAACTGTAGGCTGAGGATATTGGCACATGCATGTAGTCCCAGCACTTGGAAGGCGCAGGTGGGAGGATCACCCAGGAGTTTGAGGCTAGCTTGGGCAAAATAGCAAGATTCTGTCTCAAAAAAATAAAAAATAATAATAATAATAATAAAATTAAACTGTAATTCATGTCAGGAACTTAACTTTTCAAATCTAGAAATATAGCTGGGCGTGGTGGCTCATGCCTGTAATCTTAGCACTCTGAGAGGCCAAGGTGAGAGGACTGCTTGGGGTCAGAAGTTTGAGACCAACCTGAGCTAATGAGCCCCCATCTCTATTAAAATCAGAAAAATTAATCAGGCATTGTGGTGGGTACCTGTAGACCCAGCTACTCAGGAGGCTAAGGCAGGAGGATTGCTTGAGCCTAGGAGTTAGAAGTTGCTCTGGGCGAGGCTGAAGCAATGGCACTCTGGGTTGTGGTAACAGAGTAAGACTCTGTCTCCAAAAAGAAAAAAAATCTAAGAAATATACTCTATCCTAAAATAAATCTATTACTAATATGGTAATCTTAGCATTTTCTTTAAATAAAAATAAATTTTTAAAATTATTTAAAAAGGCTTACTCTGTCACCCAGAGTGGAGTACAGTGGTGTGATCAAAGCTCACTGCAGCCCCAAACTCCTGGGCTCAAGAGATGTTCTCAATTAAGCCTCCTGAGCAGCTGGAGGCTTAAATTTTATAATTTAAAATTTTTTTTTGCAAAGACAAGGTATTGTTATATTGCCCAGGCTCATCTTGAATTCCTAGCCTCAAACAATCTTCCATTTTAGCCCCCATGTGCTAGAGATTACAGGTGTGAGCCACCATGGCCAACCTATCATTTTTATTAACCATCTGCATTTACTTTATGTGAATCTTCTCTTAATTTCACCTAATGATCATCAATGTTGAGCAGCCTGAAATGTAAACAAAGAAATTATTAAGAAGCCAAATTTCAGAAAGTGGTATCAACACTATTAAGATTACTAGGGTTACAGAAAAAAAAGGAGCCAGAGATTTTATATAAGATGTCAATAATTCTGACATTTTAAATGAAGAGTAAATTTTGCCTCTATATTTTAAGAATAAATAAATTTCATCTTTTAGAACAAAAATAGGAAAATACCCATTTGATTTATATTAATAATTTCTCTGAGGGTCAATGAGATTAGAATTGTAGGTAGAGGTCAAAGTATATTTTATACATAATATCCTAAAAACTGGTATTGTGAGCTTATGGGTAGGTTTTATTTTTCTTTTTTAAGTAAAAACAGAAAAAGGATTAAAGGATAGTTTCAGACTATTAATAGTTAATTGTGGTAAGAATATTTGTACTGGTTACTTTCTTCTTTGTAAGTTTTCTGCATTCTGTGTTTTTATAAACTTAAGGAAAAAAGACACCTGCTTTGTACAAAGAAGTATTCTGGGACAATCATACATTCAACAAAGACAAAGATATGCTCTGAGGGAGTTTTCAATCTAGTGTGCAGAAAACAGACTGCAAAGAGCCAAGGATAACACAAGACTGAATTAAAACATTCTTTTCATTTAGGTACAAATAAAGTACGTCTTTCTTTTGCATTTCCTCACATTCCTGGTCTAGTCAATAATCAACATTCTCTCTCTCCCTAGAAAGTGAAAAAATAAAACAAAACTCATGAACATTTTAAAATGCATCAGAGGAATAACTAAAAAGCTTCCTGGAATTTTATGGCAATAGATATAAATGATACCAAAAAAACAAGACATTGTATTTTTAAAAAAAATTGGAAATTTTCTAACATATATACAGTGGTACTTAATTTTTTATGCAGTAGAAACCCTTCACAACCTAAGAACCAGCTAATTGCAAAAGATAACTGATTTGCTGAATTACAGTTTTCATAGAATGCTCATCAATGAGGAGAGAAAGAAAGTAGGGTTACAGAAGGTAGCTAACCAGATGTGGTAGCTGACACCTATAATCCTAGCGCTTTGGAAGGCTAAAGTGGGAGGATCACTTGATGCCAGGAGTTTAAGACCAGCATGAACAATGTAGTAAGACCCTATCTCTAAAAAAAGAAAAAGTTAGCTGGGCCGTAGTGAAGCACAGCTGTAGTCCCAGCTAATTGGGAAGTTGAGGTGGGAGAATCACTTGGGCCCAGGAGTGTAAGGTTGCAGTGTGCTATAATGACACCTTTGCTTTCTTAGTGACAGATCAAGACTCTGACTCAAAAACAAATAAATATAAATAATTCTTAACCAGATGCTAGACTCACCAAAGAAGGATGCCATCTGCAAGTGACTTGAAAAGACTGCCATCACTGGGATTCATGGGTAGAAGATGCTTACAATCAGGGTCATTTTCCAGAGCTTTGTTTATCCAGTTAACAAAAGCTACTTTTTCTTCCTCTGAAAAGAAAAAATCTTGGTAGACAAATCTCGTGTAACAAACCCTATTATACTGCACGCTTTTTAACTTCTGTTCAAAGATAATAAATGACTATTAATAAAACTCTACGAAAACACAATAGGGTTTAAGAAAAGGAGAAAGGTGAATTCATTCCACTTTTTCATCTCACCATATCAGAGGAGAGAAAGTATGTATTGTAAATGAGCACAATAAATACCTGGGTGATTCAAAGATCTTTCCAAATATGCATTGCTTTTGAAATCTAATGAATCAGAAGCATAGCATAAGAGAGAAAATATACAAATAAATAGATAAATGAATATATGTATATATTTAAATAAAAAATACAAGAAACAGGGTGACGCCTATGGCTCAAAGGAGTAGGGTGCTGCCCTCATATGCAGGAGGTGGCGGGGTTCAAACCCAGCCCTGGCCAAAAACTGCAAAAAAAAACAAGAAATAAATATCCATGGCAATAAATTCCACCCCTCAAGAAAGATATAGAGAACTGTGATTTGGGGCTTATGACAGAAACACCAAATTCAGTCAAGAATAAAACAACTCCATTTCTGTGGAATTTTTAACACACGAAAACTGACACAAATCTTGATACCAACACTACTCTTGACATTCTTCATCATCAGCTTCTCAGTGTATGGCTTCTAGTAGGAGTACACTGATCTTTAGGCAGGAAATGTTGTTGGGCTATGCAGTGGGGCAAACAGGAAGGAGTAAAAATGTTCTACAACTTTGTTGTTGTTTCATAAATATAATTCCATATAGGTGCTGTGCTGTCCAGTCACTTGGTTGCTTGACAAAAAACAGTTCACACATCTCAATATGTGAAAAATCCTTATAATGTGGACTCTCAAAATAGATTCTCCTCCCCCCCCCCCAGGAGTTTTATATATATGAGCTAGCCTTCCCCATGATTGCCCCAGGTCCTAGAAATAGATAATTTTTCTGAGGAAAAATTTGGCAGGTATCCCCAAAATTTAATCCATCACAAATATATAGTCAACAAAGACACAAACATTTACTAATGTTCCTTCTTTGTACATATCAATCTGTCCTATCATCTTGCCTCACCATTCATATCTCCTTAGAGAGACTTAGAATCCAGGGATTTAAAGATCACTAAGGGTATGGAGATTCCTTAAAGGACTAAAAGTAGATCTTCCATTTGATCCTGCAATCTCATTACTAGGTATCTACCCAAAAGAAAAAAGTCAAAGTAAAATATCATAAGAATGGAAACACAAGTATCACACGTACTCAGTACTAAATTAAAACTAGTAGATTTATAACTACAGGCCTACATGAGAGAAAAACTCAATTAAATTCAAGAAAGGGGGACATGAGAAGGGGGTTCAGTAAGTTCCCACCCAATAGGTATAATACCCAGGTATATGGCATACTTCCAGGATGCAACTACACCTTGGACTTTACCCTACATATGCAAACGATGTAACCTGATTGTATGTACCTTCATACTGACCTGAAATAAAAAAATAAGTAAAGATCACTAAGATAGTGCACCTGTCATCAAGGAATTTTTACTGTAATTATAAAACAAGCATGCAAAGAAATGCAACATGAGGAAAATACAACACACCACGAGAGATATATCTGCAGTGTTTTAAGAATTTAAAGGAGGATATAATCATTTTTAGTTAGGGTGACCCAGCAAAGGCTTTAGGGGGGAGCTACTATTTGAAAGATAGGTTTTCAATAAGTGAAGATGGGCAGGGAGAAGGAGGATGTTCCAGGTATAGTAACCAGAAATGAGATACCACATCACAACTACTAGGATGGTTGTAATTTTTAAAATGGACAAAACCAAGTGTTGGCAAGAATGTGAAGAAACTGGAACCCTCATACATTGCTGATGAAAATGTAAAAGGATTCAGCCACTTTGGAAAACAGTTTGGCAATTCTTTAAAATGTCAAACAGAGAGCTACCAAAAGATCCAGCAATTCCACCCCTAGGTACATACCTAAGAGAATTCAAAACATATGTCCACACAAAAATGTGTTCATGGTGTTCATATAGCATTATTCATAATAGCCAAAAAGTGGAAACAAACCAAATGTCCATCAATTGATGATAGGATAAACAAAATTTATATTACGCATAGAATGGAATATTTAGCAATAAAAAGGAATGAAATATGATATATGCTATAACATGAATAAACCTTAAAATTATGCCATTGAAGGGCAGTGCCTGTGGCTCAAGGAGCAGGGTTCTGGCCCCATATACTGGAGGTGGTGGGTTCAAACCTGGCTCCTGCCAAAAATTGCAAAACAAACAAACAACAACAACAAAAAAAAACCCGAACACCATGACATGAAAAAAAAAAAAGAAAATGGGAGGCACCTGTGCCTCAGTGGGTAGGGTGTAGGTAGGTCCCATGTATCGAGGGTGGCGGGTTCGAACTCGGCCTGGGCCAAAACTGCAACAGCAACAACAACAACAAAAATTATGCCATTGAAAAAGCCTGTTAAAGGCCACTACAGTATGATTCCATTTCTGTGAAATTTCCAGAATACACAAATCGATAGAAACAGAAAGTAGATTAATGGTTGCAGAGGCTTTGGGAAGGGGGAAATGGGGAATGACTGCTGATGAGGAGTTTCTCTTCGGCATAATGAAAGTGTTCTGAAATTAAATAGTGATGCTAATTGTACAACTCTGAATACTGTATATACTCGAGTATAAGCCGAGTTTTTTTGGCACAAAATTTGTGCTGAAAAACCGGAACTCGGCACAAATTTTGTGCCGGAAAAAATTCGGCTTATACTCGAGTATATACAGTATACTGAAAACTACTGAATTGTATGCTTTAAAATGGTCAATTTTATGCTATGTCAACTGTATCTCAATAAAGCTACTATTTTTAAAAAGCCATTAAACATTCTATATCTTCAAGGTAATAGTTATGTGGGTGTATTCATGTCAAAAATTTGATCATATACCTAGAAATAGTATTCTTTATTTACTTTATCATGTATATCTTATACCTCAACAAACAAGTAAACAAAAATCTATGATGACAGACACCAGAGAGGGGGTTACCTCTAAGGAAGAACAGTTACTGACTGTTGAGGGAATGAGGGAACCACACAGGGTAATAGAAATATTTCATATCTTTACCTGATTGACAGGTACATGAATGTACACACAGTAAAAATTCATTGAGCTATATATACTTTGCTGAATGTATATTATATCTCAATTTCCTTTTGCTTTTTCTCTTTTTAAAAAGAAACCATTTCAAGGAGGCACCCATAGCTCAGTGGGTAGGGCACCAGACACATACACCCAGGCTGGTGGATTTGAACCTGGCCTGGGCCAGCTAAACAACAATGACAACTGCAGCAACAAGAAAAAATAGCCAGGTGTGGCGGGGGCGCCTGTAGTCCCAGCTACTTGGGAGGCTGAGGCATGAGAATTGCTTAAGCCCAAGAGTTTGAGGTTGCTGTGACACCACAGCTCTCTACCAAGGGCAACATAGTGAAACTCTGTCTCAAAAAAAAAACAAAACAAACAAACAAACAAACAAAACCATTTCAGTACATTTTCAGGCAGAAATTGCATTAACACATTGCTGACTGGTCATAAGTTATCCAAAAACACTGATAGATTTTGCATAAAAATGCTGGTCAGCAATCTTTAATATAACAGCTGCTCCCTGATTCATTTCTCCCAGTCTCAATTCTCAGTTGTCCCAAACTCATCCCACTTTATTCTTTCTCCCTGCCTCACCTCTCAGCTGCTTATAATATAGAATCACGCAGCACCTCTAAAATCTTAAGGGGCAAATGAATACCTTTCAAAAAGTGAAGGTAGCAATAATAGACCATGGCCTTTACCACTACTTCCCTAGTGGGAAAGGCTAAAAAAGAAATTATAACAGATGGGAGAAATTTGGGTATATCATTAAAGGAAAATCTAAATAGGGAAAGAAGAGAATCAAGAGGATAATTTACAGATTCAGATTACAAAGGAAGAAAGAGAAAAAAAAAAAAGTTAAAGGGAATTTTGCTCAAAAGTCAAAAAGCATATCTCTAATTATGTTCATATAAATAAAAGGAACTTGGCCAAAGGTTCAACATCTTGATCCTGAAAAGGAAGCTTAACACAGAGCAAGACACATCATCTTAAGAGTTAATGTGACTCTGGATTTCCCACTGGGCAACAATCCAGTGATTTTATCAGACCAAGCAAATCAGGTGCTGTGCTCTCCAGTTATTTGGTTGTTTGATAAAAAATGAATCACATATCTCAGTTCTTGGAAAATGGAAAAGAAAAATCTTTATAATAAGCCTTTCTACCATTCCTAGATCAGATCTAAATGTAAAGCTGCCTTATAAGTCACGGTGAAAAAGCCTTTTGAAAGTCACTATTAAATACATCCAATGCTGAAATGTACAAACAACTTCTATTTTGTTGTGTTTAATATTTTTGACATAGATTGAGTTTGAACCATAGTGGGAATTCATTGATTTCAACACCTCTAGGATTTTTTTATTTAAACATTTCTGAAACAGATGCATTTCAAATTCAATGGCATGTTATAATGTCATCTGCAATATTCTTTTTTCCTTTAATAGTACATAAAATAATGGTATGAATCACAATGAAAAGCATCTTAGATTTGATGAAATATGGCACTTAATGAATGACTCAATGACTAAAAAATCAAATTTGAAGTGACCAGTTACCTGAATAAGAATGCTGTGTGCCCTCACTGGAAATAGATGAAGTTCCTCCAATAGCAGTAATCCCTTCCCTCTTGTTAATTATTTTTCGGAATGTTTTGCTGATATCTTTGCTTTTTAACTCTTGCATTAGCTGGAATGGAATATGGTAAAATTGAGACTTGATCATCTGGCAACATGAAAGACATTTAGACTTCTTTATTTATTTGAAACGACTCCAAAATAAATACTAATCATGTATTTGTGCACTTACTGCTTATATACACAGATAACTCTTACCATTCATCCTATAACAAAATGGACAAATGTTTGCATCCCAACCACTGGAATAAATTTTATTATAACTAAGCTTAAATTGAACACATTGAAATTATTGACTTGCCATAATATTTTGTCCTGAAAACATAAGAAATAATTAACTATATGATAAAGATAAACGAATGTTCTAATGAAAGTATTTTTCTGACTAAGCATCTCAAATGTATATATGTTAAATAAGCCAGCTCTTATAGGAAATAGCATAGGCTTATAGAAACTCCTTCTCCCAATCACTGTCTCACTGGACTCTCCAAAGACCGGGAAAACTAAATGCAATCAGTTTTCCATGCAGCAGCCACAGTGATTTTTTTTTTTTTTTTTTAACTGCAAATCCAATCGTGTCACTTCATATTCTATTCCTCCTACTTATTGGCTTCCTATTGCTCTTATAATAAAGACAAAAATTCTATAAGACCCTATGTGACCTGATTCTGACTTACTTCTACAGTTACATTCCTTATCCTTAACCATCTCAGCTCCAGCCACATTAACACTTTCTTCAATTGCTTGAGAGTATCCATCGTTTCTAAAGCCAAAACACCTCTACACATACTGTCTCTTCTACCTCCCTTTCATAGCATTCATTTTCCCAAACATACCTTTCCCTATTTAGCATCTGTCTTTAGAACTCAGTTCAGTCTTCATAGCTTCGAGGACACCTTCTGAGTCCCTGGGTTCTCCAACCTACCCTTCAAGTGCAATTCCTTCCACTTCAAACTCTCATAGGACCCATACCATTCTGTCATAACAATTATCACAGTTATCTTTTATCCATTTGTATGATTCAGCCTTTCCCATCACATGTAAACTCCACGAAAGCAGGGACCATGTATTTTTTTACTCATCACATCATTTACAGTGCCTAGCAACGTTTGGGAAAAGCTAAAATATTTGCCTAATGAATAAATAATGCAAAACCCGATAATTTTTATTCCATAAATATTTATTCAATTGTATTAATGGTCTATAAGTCTGTAGTTACTCTAGAGCAGTGGTTCTCAATCTTCCCAATGCTGTGGCCCTTTAATACAGTTCCTGTGGGTTGCGACCCACAGGTTGAGAACCACTGCTCTAGAGAATGAACTACTATTACTTAAACCTGACTTTTCCATTCCAAAATTTGAGAGTGATTTTTATTCTTTTATTTTATGAACAATTAGTAGGAAATGTTATTTGTATAAATTATTCTGCAATAATAATTGTTATTATTATAATCATCATTTAAACACAATGCTTTTTGTGGCCTCTATAGCTGCATCTAACCAAAGCTAGCAATAATATTAATTAAAATTCTGTTTGAAACAAAATGATCAGTAGCTAGGAGAGAATTAGATTACTTACTGACACAAACTCTTCAAAACTGATTTTTCCATCTTTATTGTTGTCAGCAACTGCTAGGATTTTCTCCACAATCTCGCGCACTTTGTAGCCAGGAAGAGGAAGGCTTGCTTCCTTAAACAGGTCTTGAAGTTCATAGTCACTGACATATCCACTGTTGTCAATATCTGTAAAGATATATTATGAGCTATCAAATATCATTTGTACTTTTTACTGAAGATGTGTACTCAGAAGGCCATTTGGGGGATTCATAGGCATGCAGAATCTTTCGTATTTGTTTCACAAGTGGCAGTAACCTTTTTTCCTGCACCTGAACTGTACAAAGTATACTATATGCTTTATTAAGAGACTCATTTTTAAATAGTTTATCCCCATAGATTTAGGGCCACTATATGTATTTTAAGTGTACAGCCATTGCTCTGATAGATAGAAAACCCCAGTTTTAGCACATGAGTAAAGGTCAAAGAACAAACCATGAAGAAGTCTCAGGTATTTATATACACGGTGGCCATAAAGTTCACACTATTTTAAATTGCATATGAACTTTATGGCCACCCTGTATACCAGTTATAGTCAAAAGGCAACACCCACCTGAACTTTAACTTCTTGATGAAATTTACAAAATGAATCTGCTGGCCCCACATTCCATATAAAATATGTACATTATATAAAATACACACAAGGCATTCTTATTCTACACTTGGTTGCGGTTCTGTTTCATTTGTCAATAATTCATTACTCCTTTATTATATATTTATGATACTATTATGTATGCTGAATCATGTTTGATGTCATTTTGAGATTAGGTGTTCAAGAAATTCGCACCTGTATTTGGATTTTTGGCAATAAGTTTTAAGGTGTTTTCACATCATCATTGAGATGCCCTTCCCTGAATTTTTCTCTAGAGATCATATATTACTTCTTGACTCAGAACAAAAGTGACACAAAACACTTCTACCAAGAGTTGGCAGCAGAGCTTTGAATTGTTTTATTTGTTGCCTGGTTCAATGATGTACAGGGTGTCTTTGTTTGTCTGGCAGTAGTAGGTTTGTCTCCTATATTTCTTTTTCTTCTCAGCAAAAGCTCTCTCATCACTATAATTGAATTAATATTAAAGATAGAAACCTTTCTTTGGACATCTCAGATGAAAGTATTAGAATTAATTATGTTCAAGATGAATGGAATATTTCTTTCTTTTTTTTTAGACAGAGCCTTAAGCTGTCTCCCTAGGTAGAGTGCCATCGCATCATAGCTCATAGCAACCTCCAACTCCTGGGCTCAAGCGATTCTCCTGCTTCCACCTCCCAAGTAGCTGGGACTACAGGTACCTGCCACAACACCTGGCTGTTTTTTGGTTGCAGCTGTCATTGTTGTTTGGCAGGCCCAGGCTGGATTTGAACTCACCAGCTCAAGTGTATGTGGCTGGTGCCTTAGCCACTTGAGCCACAGGCACTGAGCCTAAATGGAATATTTCTAAACTAGAACCATCAATAACAAAAACATTGATATAATCACAGAAGGGAGCTAAATTACTTGGTATCATAATAATATTGCTTTCTTTGAATTTAGAGTAAAATCTCATTATTAGTATATCACCAGCACAGAACTGTTTCCCATAATTCTGAAATATAAACATAGAGTCAGCTGACTTACTCTATGCCAGCAGTATGATGGGAAGTATTTAAAAATAAACAAAATTGAGGAAGTTAAACTAACAAAATTAAATAAAAGCTATGGCTCTGAAGACAGACATATCTAGGTGCTCCTTCAACCTCTGTGGTTTTGGTGTAATATGACAAGCACTAATAAAAATCATTTTATGAGCATATAGTATTCTGAGCCAAGCGATTTGTTAAGAACTTGACTTACATTATCTCATAAAATCCTTACAACTTTGAGGTAGTTACTAATATTATTTCTATTGTTAAAGGTGAGCAGATAAAGGCTTAGGTTAAATAACCATAAAAATCAGTTTGAAAAAAAATAAGACTTTTTTACAACTCAACAACAAAGCAAATAAACTGACTGAAAAATAGGTAAAGGGCTGGAACAACTGGCCAGTGAGCACATGAAAATGCTCTACATGATTAATTATTGGGAAAATGCAAATCAAAACCATGGGAATGACTATCTTCAAAAAAACACGTGTTGTTAGGAGATGGAGAAAACATCTCATATACTACTAGTGGGAATGTAAGATGATACATTCACTATAAAAAACAATATGGGAATAATCACACTTTCATATGAGAGATAAATCACAACTATAGCCCAAATGAAGGAGGGAAGGGGAGAAAATGGGAAGGAAGGGGGTGGTTTGATAGAAGGAGGTTTCATGGTGGGACAATACCTATGGAGCATATTGCAAGGGTACAAGTCAAATCTATCAAGTATAGAACACAAATGTCTTAACACTGTGATTAGGTAAATGAGGTGTAAGCTATGTTAATTAGTAGGATGTAAGCACTCCAATTTGTACAAATAATCAACACATTGAATTCCATAAAGTCATAAATATATCCATGATCTATGTATATGACTTAATTTAAAAAAAAGAAAAAAGAAAAAAAATACCAATATGGTAGTTCCTCCAAAACTTAAATATAAGAATGACCATATAATCAAGCAACTCCACTCCTGAAATAACTGAACACTCAACACTCAAATAACACTCAAAATAACTGAACGCAAGAACTTGAACAGAGATTTGTATACCTGGATCATAGCTGCATTATTCACAACAGCCAAAAGGTGGAAATAGCTGGGTCTGGAGCTTATACCTGTAATCCCAGAACTTTGGGAGGCCAAGGCAGGAGGATCACTTGAGGTCAAGTGTTTTAGACCAGCCTGGATAACACAGTGAGACTCCATTTCATCTCTAAAAAAATTTAAAAATTAGCCAGGCATGGTGGTGGGGCACCTGCAAGTCTAAGCTACTTGGGATGCTGAAGCAGGAGGATTGCTAGAGCCCAGGAGTTAGAGGCTATGATGAGCTAGGATCACTCCACTCCACTCTATCCTGGACAGCAGAGCGAGACACCATCTCTTTAAAAAAAAAAAAAAAAAAAAAAAAAAAGGTGAAAACAACCCAAAAGAGTAAGGCGCTGGCCCCATATGCCGGAGGTGGCGGGTTCAAATCCAGCCCCAGCCAGAAACTGCAAAAAAAAAAAAAAAAAGAAAACAACCCAAATGAACACCACTGGACGAATGGATAAGCAAAATACAGTATTAGTCTTTAAAAGTTAGGAAAATCTGACATATATTACAACATGGATGAATTTAGAGTGTATTATGCTAAGTGAAATAAGTCACAAAAAGACAAAAATTGTATGATTCTACTTATATGAGGTGCCTCGAATAGTCAAATTCATACAGACAGAAAGTAAAGTGCTGATTACCAGGGGCTGAAGGAAGAGGAGAAAATGGAGAATTATTATTTAATGGGGGTCCTCAAACTTTTTAAACAGGGGGCCAGTTTACTGTCCCTCAGACCGTTGGAGGGCCAGACTATAGTTTAGAAAAAAACAAACTTTGAACAAATTCCTATGCATACTGCACATATATTATTTTGAAGTAAAAAAACAAAGCGGGAACAAAATACAGTCACACCACCACATGTGGCCCGCAGGCCGTAGTTTGAGGACCTCTAATGGGTATGGAGTTTCAGTTCTGGAGGATGAAAAAAGTTCTGGAAGGAGATGGTGGTGATCTATCAAGAACTACGTGAATGTATTTAATGCCAGTATATACCGCAAAATGTTTACAATGGTAAATTTTGTTATGTATATTTTATTTAAATTTCACAAAGATAAAAAAAGAAGGAAAACAGAATAATATTTTAACTCCCCACTTGTACCAGTGGCCTCAAATACCCTTCTAGTAATGTTAGAGGGACATATCCCTATGTTGCTGAGAAAAGCTATCTGGTACAAATTAGCAGAGGGCTTGCTGAGTTCACGAGTAGCACTTTATCTTGTCAATAAAGTCAGCACTTCCCTCAAAACAAATTATCTTGCTGTCAAAATTGTTCCATCACCGAATTGCTTATTCAATATCATTAAATAAATATTGCAAGATTATACATATGAGTCATAAAGTTGGTGTACTAAACAAATAAAATAAATTACTAATTCATTTGTTTTACTAAGAGCTGGGTAGCAATTTTATTCATGCTACTAAACTGCACCTGTAAAATGATATCAATATAGAAGTAGGAAATACATTTTTATTACTTCCTCTGTTTCAATACTCAAAATGAACAGAACATCTCAAAAATTGCCCAGTTTTTGTCTTGAAAAGATTCTAGGCACTACATATAATTCTCTGTAACATTTATGATTAATAATTTTCTAAAAATCATACCATATTCATGCAATGTTCTAATAATAAATATGCCATTCCCAGGCAAAAGGGGGAAGGGCTTAGAGATTTGTCCAATTTGCAATGATCTGTAAATCATGAGCTGAATTTTACCTTTTTTTTTTTTTTTTCAGAGCTTTACTTTTTAAATGTAATTTTTTCCTCATATTGGTCTTCAAAACTCATTCTGCACTGTATTTTACCTACATTAGTTTTAGTTATTATTCTCTAGGTTTGAGAGAAATCTGGGCTACCATATGACTCTGCTTCTCATGGAGTGCTCTGTTGCCCTGGAGAAGGAGGCTGATGAGTAAGGGGCTAAGATGATGGTATCATTGTCCCAGTGTCTATTCACTGTGCTCACCTTTAACTGGCTTCACCTTTCACTTGCATGCATTTGCAGACTAAAGAAAAAAAAAATGGAATTATATTCTCTTTGTTTACTATGGATTTCCTAAGAGCAAAATGCAGAAGAATTGGGATTCAAAGGTGTATGAGAAAATTTTTTTTGGAAGAAAAATATAAAGCTGTCAAAATGATAATGTCATAAAGACAAAACACTAAATGGCTTTAAATCGTAAAAGAAGAAAAATAAGACATACACCCTTTAAAAACAATACTAAGACTTTTTAAATTATGCATGAGGGAGAGGGAAATAAGACATATGGCCATTCAGATTTTTAAAATATTCTGCATAAAGTCAGAAAGTGTTACTGTTAGTGACAAAGACATGAGGGCCAGGGAGTTCAGTTTATACACAAGGAAGTGTTTCTGTATTTTTTTTCTGTAATGAGGATACCATGTTAAGTGTATTAAGTTACACTGTCATTCATTAACTTGAATTATTGTGCAACAAAGTGATCAAAGAACTCAAAGTCCATTTCACCTAGAAATTCAAGCCAGTCTCAGCTTATCGTTCAGAAAGAAAGAATCCAGCGAAGCCTAGATGAAAAGAAAAAGGAATAAATCTGGAAATAACTGGATGGTAGTAGAAGAAATAAAAGATATTGTTCTATTTTGAAGTCTCACATCAAACAGTAATATCATATTTACTTTTTCTCAAGCATACCTATTTTATTAAATGCTTCTTGTAGCTCTTCAAGCTCCTCCCGAGAAATGGTAGTAGTACTGTTTTCCATCTTTGGACAGGAAAGACTACCTTCAGGTCTTTCTATCTAGGAGAAACAATATCATAAAAAGAACATTAGCCCTTTGGAAACATTTATCTAAGCAAAATAAGGTACAGAGGAAGTACATTCTCTATAAGAAATCATCCATTAGATGTGGCAGACAAGAAACATATAGGATCAGGTCCCCCGGTAACATACTCTCCTAAATAATAACTAAGACTCAGGAAAGGGAAGAAATAACTGTTTTTCACACTTTGTGCTTTTATAGGGCTATTTCTCAATAGCCTGTATAATTTTATATTTTATCCTACCATTTCAGTAAAATACACATTTGAAGTTTGAGAAAAGGACAGCATTTATAAATGTAAAGGGTGTGGTCAAAAAGTACGATTTAAAGACATGAGTAATGTACAAAAAGAAAGTAAAGTAAAGTTAGAGTATGCTCATTTGAGATTGATTTTTTGGTTTCACGTTCTGCTTTACAATATCCAACCATTGCCACATCCTTTCCTTTCCCTGTGCAAGGTCTGTGAGGCCCGTTGTTGCCCTTGTTATTCTGAGTAGGTAAGACAAACTAAAAAAGAAAAAAATTATGTAAGACTAAACTGTAAGTAAGAAGGTGGTGTTCATTAGAGAAAAAGTTGACGACAAATGCCCTAGACAGAAAATTTAAATTACCCATAATCCTACCCACCAGAAATATTGACCATTATCTTTTTGTTGTCTTTATCTTTCTGGTCTATTTTCCAAGCACATGTGTAACTTTTTTTTTTTTTGAGACAGAGTCTCAAGTGGTTAGATAGCTATAGTGTCACAGCTCACAGCAACCTCAGACTCTAGGGTTAAAGTGATTCTCTTGCCTCAGCCTCCCAAGTAGCTGGGACTACAGGCACCTGCCACAATGCCTGGCTATTGGCTGTTGTTGTTGTTGTTGCAGTTGTCATTGTTTTAGCTGGCCTGGGCCGAACCCGTCAGCCCTGGTGTATGTGGCCAGTGCCCTACCCACTGAGCTATAGGCGCTGCCAGTGTGCACCTCTCTTGAAGGAAGAACAATGTGTCCATACTCTCTTAGCTGTGGTGCTTTCAGTACTTAACTCTTTTTTTTCTTGTCCTAAGCCATTGTAATTATGTCTCCAGGTTAGTTATTGTCCTGAGCCATTGTTATTATGTCTCCATGTTACTTAAAGGCCACATATTACTGTGTGATAACTCAATAATTATTATGTAATATTACTATGTGATAACTTGGTAAATCCCTTATTTCAGGGTATTTGCATTGCTTCAATAATCATTTCATTGTTAATAATATTTTATGGCTTGGCACCCATAGCTTAGCGGTTAAGGTGCTGGCCACATGCACTGGGGCTGGCAGGTTTGAACCCATACTGGGTCTGCTAAACAACAATGACAACTACAACAACAACAACAACAAAAAAAAATAGTTGGGCATTCCTTGATTGCACTAATGTACACAGCTATGATTTAACAATAAAAATAAATAAATTTAAAAAAATTTTTAAAAATTAAAAAAAAAAAATAGTTGGGCATTGTGGTGAGCACCTGTAGTCCCAGCGACTTGGGAAGCTAAGGCAAGAGAACCACATAAGCCCAAGAGTTTGAGGTTGCTGTGAGCCGTGACACCACAGCACTCCACTGAGGGTGACATAGTTAGACTTTGTCTCAGAAAATATATATTTTAATGAATATCCTTGTAGATAAATCTTTGTTCATATCCACGTTTATTTCTGCTTAATAAATATTTAAAAGAATTACTTTTTAAAGAACTTCTGATATGTAGCAGTGCAACTCACTTTTAAAGACTTAGTGGTTTCACATTCAATGTAAAGATAAAGATGAATATGACTCATCTTGTATTCCTTATACACTGATGTAATTAGTTCTATCAGACAGTTAACACATACCTCAGAAAATAAGTGAGAAAGAGTGCTTTATAAGACAACAGGAATTAAAACTAAGTAGGATTTTTTTAACACACTTTTTTGAAATTTATATAGGAGGTTCACTACATCCCTAATTTTTCAGGAAAGCAGAATTTTCTAAGTAATTTATTCACTAATATTTATCATTGATTATTTTTAATTTATATTAAATTGCATAAAGCCTTTTAAGAGTATGCTCATTTAAGATCTCTATACCAATCTGTTTAGGACTTTTGATGTTCTTTCAAAATCATATATGTCTTTGTCTTACAGTTTTTTTGCAGCATGGTTCTAATTAAATACACAGTTGACTCTTTCATTTAAATATACCATTGTCCACTATATAATTCTATACTTTTTTAACTGAAGAGCTCAAGTCAGAGGAATAAGAAAAAAGTCATACTTATTTTGTGTTAAAAGACATTAAATAGTCCTTTTAAGATTTTTAAGCATAATATCCTGGGCCTGCAAAATGCTACTTCTGTTGTAGCTGGCTTGAGGTCTCTGTGGTCTTGGCCATCCTGCATATCCTTTCCTGTATTCAAAGTGGTTTCTATCTTTTCCCTCAAATTTTAAAAATAACTCCATTTTTATCATTTGCGCTCCACAGAAAGGCTGCAAATTAACAGTACTTAAGTTGACCTTGCATTTGAAATGATAAAAATAAACCTAGGATTCTATTCTTTGCTCATATGTCTTCAAATTTTTCATTCGTTAACTACATAAAATATTTATAAAAATGCAAAACCATCATTTAAAAGTATTGAAAACTCAATTTATCCATAGAATGTTATCTTTCTTATTTTTAAAGCTTTGTTTTTGTATGTAGTTAAGTGTAAAGATGTTGCTTTGAGTCCTTCAGTATTTAAAAGAAACAAATAGAAAATATAGAATAATCTTCAAGTTATACAGACAGTTCCCAATTTAGGATAGTTTGACTTATAAAAGCTATTTACACTCAGCAGAAAGCAGTATAATGTGCTCTTAAAACACTGGGCAGCAGCAGGCAGCTAGGATATTATGCTTAGAGTGACCAGCTGATGAAGCCAGACTCTGCCCAACTCTAAGCTAATGTGTTTTGACCACGTTTAAGGTGGGGTAGGCTAAGCTGTGATGTTCAGTAGGTTGAGGGTACTAAATGCTTTTTGGACTCCTGATATTTTCCACTTACAACGGGTTTATCAGTAAGTTGAGCACATGCACTCTTAAAAAGAACAAAGCAAGGGGCAGAAAAGTAAGTATGGTGGGGGTAAAAGGGTGGTATCAATTGTGTATTTATAAAACATTTCTGCAAAATACAAGAAAATGTTAACAGTAATTGTGTACAGGAAATGGGGAATTGCAGGCAGAGAGAATATACTCTTCAATGTATGCTTTTTTTAGACTTAAAGTAATTTTGTTCATGTCAGAGATGTGAAAAAAAACATACATACATATATACATACACACACACACATTCTTTTTTTTTTTTTTTGAGACAGAGTCTCCCTCTGTCCCCCAAGCTAGAGTACCGTGGCATCACCATTGCTCACTGTAATTTCAAACTCCTGGACTTAGGTGATCGTCCTGTCTCAGCCTGTGAATAGCTGGGACTATAGGCCCACCCAACCACACCTGGCTAATATTTTCTACTTTTAGTAGAGATGGAGCCTCATTCTTGGTCAGCCTGGTCTCGAACTCCTGAGCTCAAGAAATCTACCCACCTCGGCCTCCCAGACTGCTAGGAGCTACTGCACCTGACAAATATACATTTTTCATATTCTTCTTTTAAGCATATGGGGAGGGGGAAACCTGAAAAAACAAAGGCAATCATGGAAAAACACTGAAAAAAATAAAACAAATACTGTTGGTCTGAAGGTACACATTACTAAAAATAGATAATAAGATTATATAGAAAGTAGCTGTACTTATATGTGACAATTTTGAATAGGAGCATCTACATTTCCTCACAAAGTAACACCTATGATTAAAACAGTAAATAACTTATAGTTTTCCATAAAGACAGTAGTAGAGGGGTTAATGAAAACTGTACTGCTTCTTTTACATGTATAGAACCAGGCATAAATATATTGTTTCAATATTTTTCTATGTTTTTACAAAAATGTGATGATGTTAAAGTTCTCCAAAATCTAATTATAGTGTGTGGTGTATCTTAACAAGCATTTTTACACAGCACAATAAACTTACTGGGAGCAAAATATCTCCTTGGCTAAGAAACATACAATAGTTGGATTTGATGTATAAGACTATCCTAGTTACATGATCCCCAAATAAATTGCTTGCTATTGTTTTTTTTTTTTTTTAAGTTTTCTATTACAATAGCATAGGTTTTTAAAAATATATATGGAAGAGAATGTATCCAACAACTAAATTTTCAAAACAATGCACAAAATTTCAGAAGAAAAGCCTAAGGATCTAATAACTATCAATGTGATATTAATTTTTCTTACTAGTCTTATATTTAGATAATTAATCTGCCACATACCATCATAAGTGTTTTGTGTACATTCTCATTTAATCCTCACTACTCCATGATGTAGGTCCTGTCCCATTTTGGCATGTGAGAAAGGGATGCTTTATGGCACCCACCACAACACCCAGCCAGTTTTTCTACTTTTAGTAGAGATGGGTCTCACTCTTGCTCAGGCTGGCTTTAAATTCCTGAGCTCATGCAATACACCTGCCTCAGCCTCCCAAAGTGTTAGGACTAAAGGTGTGAGCCACCATCCCTGGCTAAGAATTTGCATTTTTAAAAGAAATTAGCCTTTGTAAAGTATTAGAGAAAAAATTCTAGCTAGATCAACTCATATTTATCAAGCACAAATTAACTTGTCAGTTGTAAAACGCTCTAGAATACAGTTATTAAAATTCACTTTGCAGGCTCAGTGCCCATATCTCAGTGGTTAGGGTGCCAGCCACATACACCAGAGCTGACAGGTTCAAACCTGGCCCGGGTCTGTTAAACAACAATAAGACAACTACAATAAAAAAAATGGCTGGGTATTGTGGCAGGACCCTGTAGTCCCCCAGTACTTGGGAGGCTGAGGCAAAAGAATCAGTTAAGCCCAAAGAGTTTGAGGTTGCTGTGAGCTATGATGATGCCATGGCATTCTACCAAGGGCAACATACTGAGACTGTCTCAAAAAGAAAAAAAAATTCACTTTGCAGCTTTAGAAATGAAAAACATGTCAATCAGTACCCAAACATCCCTCATTAAAGTTTACATACCTGGATGCCTGAGAAAGAAAGCTCAGAAGAGTTTATCTATCAAAATTAACCCTGAAAGGTGCAGCCCAGACGCCACCAGGATCTTTGACACCAGAGACCCACTAATGGGGCAGGTCATGCTGAATTCTTTATATAAATATATCTTCCCATGGATGTTGACATGTTCGCTATATTTCTTCAGTAATTCCAACCCTACTTCCTTCATTTCCTTTTTATTTTTAGCACAAATCATTGTAAATGGAACCTTCTTTCACCAATTAAATCCCCTTTTTTCCTTCTCCTAATCCTCAAGTGTAGCCTGACACAACCAAATATTTATTTAGAAAGTTAAAGTATATTGTTAAAAATCATTTTCTATTTAGATGAAATTGGACTTCATCTTTTATGTTCCCTCAAATTTCCAACTTCCTTGAGATTTTTAAAGGTTTACCAAGGTTAAAGTAATCCTTAATGACTGGCAGGATTTAAAGCCTTCCACAGTTTTAGGGAAAAAAGCATTAGGAACCATGATAAATTGCCATGAGACCAATAAGATTTTGAAGTCTTTCCACCAACCCTAAAACTCCCAGTTGTGAAGGACAAACACTGTCTTCACCAGCACCTTTTGGCTTCTTGGCTATTCTATTCTCTCTCCTTCCAAAGTGTCTCTACCTCTGGTCACTTGAAATTCTCTGAGTTTTTGAGCTAGCCCCAGCCAGCTTCCCCTATCCATCCTCCACAATTCCCTTCCTCCCACCTAGCAATATAAAAAGTAATGGCAAATATTTACTGAGGGCTTTCAGTGGGTCTAGAACTGTGCTGACCTCTCACACAGGAGTTCCCTGTGTGTATCTATTCTTCTACTGAGGAAAAAAATCATCATCTCTTAAAATGTTAACCTGAGGCCTATAGAGAATATGTAAACTACCCATTTCTAGTGCCCAAGGTTTTTTGGTTTTATTTTGAGACAGTCTCACTATGTTGCCCTTGCTAGAGTGCTGTTATGTCATAGCTCACAGCAACCTCAAACTCTTGGGCTTAAGCGATTCTCTTGCCTCAGCCTCCAAGTAGCTGGGACCACAGGCACCCGCCACAATGTCCAGCTATTTTTTGGTTGTAGTTGTCACTGTTGTTTAGCAGGCCCAGGCTGGGTTGGAACCAGCCAGCCCACTGTATGTTACCAGTGCCCTAATAGACAGCTACGGATGCCAAGCCTAGTGCCCAAGTCCTTAAGTTCTACATGTAGATCCATTAAAATCCCTATTCTCTCATTGCCAAGCATCATAGGTAGTTTTAAAGAAAGGATTGATAACTACTTCACACTGAAATATAAAAGACCAATAAACACTTGAGGGATTAATTTTTCTAACAATATTGATAATACTCTTTTGTTTTAGAGACAGAGTCTTACTTTATCACCTTTGGTAGAATGCCATGGTGTCACAGCTCAGAGCAACCTCCAACTCCTGGGCTTAGGCGATTCTCTTAACTCAGCCTCCTGAGTAGGACATTACTCTTTAACCAATATTTACATAGTAGCAAAATAAATGAATACCCGTTTTCTCAAAAACACAATATACAGAAAAAGCAAACTGCTAAAGGATACATATTTACCAAACTCAAACTCTTGGGCTTAAGCGATTCTTTTATCACTATACACAATTTATTGTAACTGATAAAAATGAAAAATACTGATGGCACCTGTGGCTCAAGGCGTAGGGCACCGCCCTCATATGCCGGAGGTGGTGGGTTCAAACCCAGCCGCAGCCCAAAAACTGCAAAAAAAAAAAAAAAAAAGAAAAATATGAAATATGTTGCTCATGACACTGTATATATGTAGTAAAACTTAAAAACATACGAGAATAACACAAAAAATTTAGAATAATGGTTGTCTATGGAGAGTGAAGCAAGGGGCAGGATTTGAAGTGGGGCCAGACCTATTACTGTTTCCAATAAATATGTAGTGACAGCAATTATGGCAAAATTTAATGTCTATTTAATCTGGGAATTAAGTACATGGATATCAGTTATATTATTTCTATATCTTTCAGTGTTTTTTCAATAATTCATAATATTTTTTAAAAATTTGGGGGTTTTTTGGAGACAGTGTCTCACTGTCACCCTGGATAGAATCCACAGTGTAACAGCTCACAATAAACTCAAACTCCTAGGCTTCAGCAATCCTCTTGCCTGAGCTGAGCCTCCCAAGTAGTTGGTACTCCAGGCACCTGCTACAACACTCGGTTAGTTTTTCTATTTTTATTATTATTATTTTTTTAGAGACAGGGTCTGGCTTTTGCTCAGGCTGGTCTCAAAATCCTGAGCTCAAATGATCCGCCCACCTTGGCCTCCCAGAGGATTACAGGAGTGAGACACTGTGCCCAGACTAAAAAAAATTATTCTTAAAGAGAAAAAAAATGCTTCTCAATCCAAAGCTACAAACCACTAATAAAAGAAACTCAAACAGTAAAAATAACAAACAAAAATAAAGATCAAGAATATATTTTGGAGCAGGGAAAATTTTCCTAAGGCATTAAGAAATACCTGTTTAAGTACTTCAATCTTCAACAATTAAAATATGAATATTATTGTGGAAGAAAAATGTATGGAAATATTGTGTTTATTTTCCCTATACAATTAAAGCAGTAACAATTTTTTTTAAGACAGAGTCTCAAGGATTTGGATTAAAGATGGCGGCTGAGAACAGCTTCCCTGCAACTGGGCAAGGCGAGTCTGGGAAGACAAGACTCCAGACATCTCTGGCGGGTGGGATCTGCCTATGATCATCCCTTGAATATACAGGGAGCCAGCAAGGGACTTCTGGACCCCAGGAGGAGGACAAAAACAGTGGAAAACTGGCAAGTGGCTGCATGTGTTCAATCAACCTAATCACGCCGGCAACCGTGAGTACAAGCAGCAGTGAAACTGCAAACTGGAAAGGCCCTACCTGTGAACTTTTTTGGTGTTCTTGGACTTGGTGTTCAGATGAGCTGCCTGGGGGAGAGCTTGAGCAAAAGTGTGGAGAACTTTGGGCATTGTCTGGGGCCCCAAATGAGCCACTGAGCTGGGCTCAGTGAAAACCATTGTGTGAAAAAACTGCTCTGGCAAGCTCCGCCCTCAGTGTCCCAGAGCAAGGAACAGGCAGGACAAACTAACCTAGTGACTGAGCAGCTTAAAGGCGGGGACTGAACTGTCTCACAGCCCTAATCCTTAGGAGCAGAGTGAGACGGTTTTGGCACACTGGAGCCTTGGACTGTTGCTTTGGGTAGAGTGCCCTGACGTCACAGCTCATAGCA